>CM053786.1:793752701-794007701 GCA_028749045.1 Cupressus sempervirens
AAATCCTCTCTCTTGAAACATTGTACAAAAGAAATCATTTTAAGCTACATGTACAATCTATTGTTATCCTATCTCAACATTCTCTATTCTGAGCTATTTCATGGATGTGTATTTTCTCTCTCTCTCCCCCCTACCATTCTCCTTCATTTATAAATTTAAAAACTTAACTTCTAAGTGATTAATGAACTACTTGGAAACTTCACCACTAACTCATTGGAAGGAAGAGGGTTTATATTTTTGAACAACAATAAATATTGTCATGCTAACAACCTTTAACTACTCAAACTCCTCAAGCACCTGGAATCTCCTGAATAGTAAATGTCTTTCTCAAGAAAGCCTCTAATAGATCTAGGAAAAATTTAATTTGGTAAAATCAATAAATCCTAACAATTTGATATCTTAATCTATGTAAGATTTTGAAAAATATCAAACTAAAATACTCTAATACTAATCATCTCATAAATAGATTAGGTATGCAATTGTCTCTAATGAAATTTTATGTGTGTGGGAACAACAAAGTTTAGTGTACACCATGGAAAAACCTACCTTCTTCACATCATCAATGCTGCAGTCAATAATGATCTCTTTTTCAAGATCATGTCATTCAATCTCGCAATGGTGGTCATGGATACCAGCTACACAAAGCCATAAACAACAAATATTCTCATCTAAACATCTAGTTAGATTGTAGATGTTCTACTCATAGCCAATCAAGTGAAAGCTAAAGACTACATGACTGCTAAAGTATACACTACTCAATATGAGTCAAATATTGATAATGCCACAACCACCACCATTATCTCCTAGGTTGGTTTGAATGCATATTCCACTCCTATCCTTTTGGAACTTCTAGAAAACAAAAACACTACAATTGTAGCCAATTTTACCCAATCTTCGTGAAGCTAGACTTCACAGGAACATCCTCTAGATGGCCCCCAAATAATAGATGACAACAACCTCATAACTGTAGGAATTGGTTTAGTTCCCTATCCAACTGTATATTCATCCATTAACTATAGTGGCCCTAATAATACCAGAGTGAGTGTGAGTATGAACAACCTAACATTTGTACTACCATATATAGTCATTTTGAAAGCTTATTACTTCAACATACCAGATGTCCATAACATTGACTTTCCTTCATGTCCACCCATTGAGTATAAGTATAACAATGATATAGATGAATCTTTGTGGGTGTTTCTTATTGGTACATGAGTGAAAGTGATTGAATATAATGCCACGGTTCAGATTGTATTCCAATGAACCAATTTCCATCAAGCTTTTATGTCTGTGTGAGGCCTTTACGATGGGGTAGGTTTGTAGGTTTATGACCATTTCAAAATTACCGGTATCTCACAATGTAAAAGAACATCAGCTAATTAACAAACTTTCTATTGATCTAATTATTTCCATTTCATTTTGAGTAATAGCCTTACAAAAATATTATAAGAAGAAAAGGAAAGGGGAGTCAAGAGGAAATATTAGAGCATGTTTTGTCTTTAAACTTATTTTGAATCTTTAGTTGCACTGGTTTAGTAGAAATAACAAAGAAAATTCAATAAACATACTTTCAAAATCATCTTTCAGATTGGCACGGTGTTACATCTATATGGTTATGAGCACCATGTTGATTGTCATGCAATAAAATTCCTATACTTAAAACACACATTTTTTTAAATCTAGATAAATCTAAATTTAACTTATTTATTTGTTGTTAGTTATTATTTTAATCTTGATTTCAACATTAACATATATAAAAAAAATTTGTGAACAAATCTCAATGAAATACAATACATTAGCATGGTTATGCTCATATTTTTTTATTTTACATATCCATCTAGCTACTAGTAAAACTAGAAATGGAATATATTCTAAATATATATTACTATTCTAACTGAATATCATCCCTTCATTTATGTCCAATTTTTTATTTATGTTTGAATGCATGATAATAACATGAATAAACATAAGAGAAGGAAATTCACATCAACTCTAGTCTTCTAAAAAGAACCATTACTTTACAAGCTTTTACTTTTAAAATTGGAACTTTGGTTCTTTACAAGCTTTTACTTTTAAAATTGGAATAGCATATATCTTTGCTTTTGTATCTATAGATTACAATCAACCATACATTTTATTCCTTTTTCTTTTCTACAGCTTACATTCTTATTTTCTTTGAGGTATGTAGTACAAAATGACATATTACAAATAATTGGAAGTCTTTCCTTTCAATTGCTAAAACAAAATAGTTATTCTTAAACAAAGAGGAGAACAATGAACGTTCAAAGGGGAGAAAAATGACATCAACACTTGCTTCCACTCCTAAACTTTAAGATACTCCTGGATAACCTACAATAAAATTATATGGCCATGGAAATATCACCTCCTAACCTAGGCCTTTACAAGGCCACCCTTGAGCTAGAAGAACTAGATACCAAACTAGGGTACACACATACCACACATAAAACAAAAGAATATACACAAATCAAGAAACACCATTTTCATTCCCAAGCATCACAATAACCTACAATGGTCAAGAATGGAATGCTTCAACAAAACAACAATAAATACCATTTTATCAAGCTTGCACAATAAACCACTCTAAGGACCCAATAAACATAGTGAAGGTTTTCCAAACCTAAGAGGAGAGGCAAACAAATCAACAAGTATCATGCCTTCACAAGGCTTCAAATTCCACAAAAACAATACCATGCCTTCATAAGGATTCAAAATATACATATAATTATTTTCACAAATTCTCCCCTTATCACCCAAAGTATAAAATAAGTTGTGGCACATGGAGATGATACTACATTGTTTTTTCCCTCTTCCCTCCAAGGGAAGAGATTCTAAACTTAAGGGATGGCCCAACTAGCCCCTTCACTCATAAGGCCACTACTTCCCTCCCAAGGGTGAGTGATGCCTTGAACACCCATAAAAACACACACATTAAAAATAGCACCCATAAAAACTGACAAGAAAAAAAAATCCACAACAACACACAAGGAAAAATAATGAGAAACAAATGTCATCCAAACTACCCATTATATGAAAGCAACAACATTTACAATAACAATTTTGCAGCAATAACATGAATCACACAACATGAGAAGAGATCCAACCTTAGTCCAAGCTATGGAAAGATGGTTGATGAAGAGCTCACTTCCAATTTTCCAAAATTCTTGAACTCCTAAGCTTGTCTCCCAAAGTTGGAGAGTGAGCAATGATTTTTCCAACCATGTAGAAAACCTTTAAAAGGGCTCTGCACATTTCCTATAATCCTCTTGGTGAAAGTGTGAGATCTCATTGGTCACTCTTCCCAAACCCTTACAACTTCTAAGTTTAGAAACTAGAAAAGTGACTTTAGAAAGGAAAAAGCTCTTTGCACAAAAATGAAAGGTTGTCTAACCTCATGCTTCCAAAATTTAATTTTCATTCATCTTGGAAAACCAACTTTTGGGAGGCCCTATTGTTAAAATTGACCCTTACCGTAGGTATACCAAGTGGGCTTGCTAAAATAGACCTAATTCAGCCCTAGGTGCTCATATGACCCTCCAAAAACCCACCTTAAGTTTACATACAAATTTCAAGATATTTGACCCATCCTAAGGCTCTCTAACCAAGTGGAGATCACATTGGAAGTCTAATAGGATAATATGGTCAAGGTAGGGTTCACATGTTTTTTTTGTGGACATGTTGCACATACACATCACATATGTCAAGTGGCACCACAATTACACATCACAACACACATGGAATTGTCCACCTAGGAGTCACACATTTACAAATAATAATTAACAATTACACTCAATCAATAATACATGTAAGAATAAGACATTATTACAAATGAGGTCTTGTCTCTCAATATACACAACCTTGGCTAATTGTTTCACATAAGTTTGGTTATAATTCTCCAAATTTAATTCCATGGACTTCCCTACAAAACTCAATTCAATTATCAATAGCTCAAGATGTAATATACATCATATTAAAAAAATTAAAAAATTAACACATTCACATCATTAAATTCACCATTCAACCAATTGAAACCAATACACTTGTTTTTTAATATACAATATACAACATAAGTGATTCACAATTAAAACCTCAATCACATATCCCTAACAAAATTCCTCATTTTCATAATCATCTCATAGATAAATATTCATCCCAATATTTTATCCTTCCAACTTAATTCACTATTTCCGAATGTACCAAAAATAAATTAAGTAATTCACCTCATAATTATATTAAACTCTATTATTATAACTTAACTGCCATTTTCAAATTCTTCTAATGCAAACATATTTATCTCAAGCTAGTGTCTTAAAAAACATGATATCAATTAACATTTAATTATCATCACACAATTCTTTTCAAAAGGTCATAACATCAAGTAAGTCAACTATTTATGTTGGATACAAAGTAAGGTCAACATAAGTGTAATAGTCAATTATCTAGTAAAATCTTCATATCCTTTTTTGTCCATCTTTGTCAAGATAGTCAAATTCATAAGACAATAAAACATTGTAATTTAATAATCAACAACTAATTTTCTCATATCATGGCTAAGATAATGGTTCACTTGAAAAATTAAAAATCATACATAATTTCAACCATGCAACCACTTCTTGATCTAATAAAATTTTCATCTACTTAATTTTCTTAATGCTTCTTTCATGTCCTAGAAACCATATGCATATAACATGTATATATATGATGGTAAGCATCACTTAGGAAATCTTAGCAATTTCTCACTACCTATATTTTATCAATCCATAACTCATCCAATAGAATAAAATAACACATTTCTAAGGAACTCCCACCTGAACTTACATGTACACATAAGTGACTTTTGAGTGTCAATGTCTAATAACATTTTAGCATAAGCATTTGGATTAAAATCCCTTACAACCATTCATGTTTCATCAACACATGACCCACAGTTCATTTTCACAAAATAAATTCCACATAATTTACCTATAAGATGAGTACATAACATCCTTCATAACATAATTTCCAATCTAACAAAGAGTCTAAATCTCATATTGCATTATCATAATATTCACATTAACAATTCACAATCATAGTCACTAATGAATTGTAACATCATCATCATGAGTATACGAATTAATATCACAACAATATGGAATTCCTGACATAAAGAGTCTAACATATTGATCTAATATTATCCAAAGATGAGTAATAATAATAATAATGAGAATAAGGAAAAGTTGTGTCACCTTTGGTTAGGTTCTCATAATTTATCAATTGAATGACAAGAAATAATCTTAAAAGTCTTCTTAATGACATCCTTGTGAAAAAATTCCACATGGAGAGCAATATGTGATTTACTTGACCATATATATAATTAGTAAATTGAAATTTCAACCAATCATACAAAATTATTTTTTAGTATTTGAAATATCTCTAAAGTTATTATTTCTTTATTAATTTTATATATTACAATTCTTTTTTGTTAAATATGATTCATTTTTATTTTTTCTTGACCCCTTTTATTTGAAGGCTCACATGACATTCAATCACCATCAAGTAAAATATAAATATCACAATTTATTGCATATTTTTATAACCAAATTTATCTAGGTATAATAGTTATCCTTTCTTACATATTTTGTATATATTTTAGGAGAGTATTTTGTTATTTTATATTACTAATAACCATTATGATATTTATTAAATCTTGCTAATTATTTTTTTGATGAATAAACCTTTTCCATTAATTTAAAACTTTAAAGATACATATTGACAAAAAAGGGGCTAGGGGATATAGGATCACCCCGTGACTTTAAACGGCCCAAGGTGAGAGATCAAATATTCATCAAAAAAACATATATAAACAGAAATAAACCTTCAAGCTGAAAGAGTAGTGCCAGCCAAATATAATCTTGCTATTAACAATTAACACAGGCTAAAATAATAAATTAAGTTAATCTTACCAACTATAGCACATAAGTCAATTAGATGAATAGAGAAAAATAGATTATTGTAGTTTCTAAACTATAATTATTTTATAAACTAAAATGAGATTATTATTAGTTTTTAAACTATAACTATTTTATAAACTAAGTTAGACTATTATTAGTTTCTAAACTATAATGACAAGTACGTGCCGCTATGTGGCACTTGTTATAAATAAAAACAAACTATGCTTTGGCCAAAGTGATGTTGCCTATTTCTGTAATTTCTCCCTTCCACATCATTATGTATATAATTACATAATCAATATATTGTTTATGTAATTATATGAAATCATAAACCTTGTTTGTATTCCCTCATCATTCATTATGTTTATATTGTTTAATTAGATGAAATCATAAAATGTAGTAGTATTCAACTGGACAAGGGATTTTGGGTGCATATCTTGATCCCATGGCTTGAGAGCTCAAGTTCTATAAAAACTCTTTGGTACTATCTCAAGATGACTCATAGGATTTTAGGTGCACATTTTTCCAATAGGACAAGGAATTGTACATGAGATTCTCCTTCTTCACTGGTGATGCCATGAGAATTGTTCACATGTTTGAGCAAAGTGGTTGCTCATACAAAAATGGGAGAGTTATGTGAATAAATAGATGACAATTTTAAGAACTCAAGGAGAGGATTTCGGGAGTGCGTGTAGCATGTAAACAATTTCAAGGTTTCCCTATTTATGAAGGACAGGAATATGGTTTTTGGGTGAGAATTTTGATTTTTTTTTGTAGTGGGTGTGAAAATTTTGGTTGCTCTTTCATATTGGTTTTCTATCCTTTTCTTTTTCTCCATCTAGATACCCAGTTTTATGATTTCAAAGACAATCAGTCCTTTGAATTTTAGTATAGAATATGATATGCCTCTTAGCCTGTGCATGAGACCAATGGATCTTAGTATCCAGTAACTGTTTAGGTTGGATACAAAGTAAGTTCAACATAAATTTGTAAAAGTCAATTATCCAGTAAAATCCTCTTATCCTTTGCTATGCATCTCTATCAAGATAGTCATATTCATAAAACAGTAAAACATTGTATTTTAACAATTAACAAATAATTTTATCATATCATGGCTAACATAATGGTTCACTTGAAAAATAAAAAATCTTTACATAATTTCAACCATGCAACCACTTCTTGACCTAATACAATTTTCATCTAATATTTTCTTAATGCTCCTTTCATGTCCTAGAAACCATATGCATATAGCATGTATATATATGATGGTAAACATCAACTAGGAAATCTTAGCATTTTCTCACCACCTCTATTTTATCAATTCATAACTCAACCAATAGAATAAATTAACACATTTCTAAGGAACTCCCACCTGAACTTACATGTACATGTAAGTGACTTTTGAGTATCAATGTCTAATAACATTTTAGCATAAACATTTCGATTAAATTCCTTCATTTGACCATTCATGTTTCATCAATACATGACCCACAATTCATTTTCACAAAATAAATTCCACATAATTTACCTATAAGATGAGTACATAACACCCTTCATAACATAATTTCCAATTTAACATAGAGTCAAATCTCAAATTGCATTATCACAGGAGTCACATTAATAATTCACTATCATAGGCACTAATAAATTATAACATCATCATCATGAGTATATGAATTAATATCACAACAACATGGAGTTCCTAACATAAAGAGTCTAGCATATTGATCTAATATTATCCAAAGATGAGTAATAATAATAATAAGAATAAGGAAAAATTATGTACCTTCGGTTAGGTCATCATAATTTATCAATTGAATGGCAATAAATAATCCTAGAAGTCTTCTTAATGACATCCTTATGAGAATTTTTTACATGGAGAACAATATGTGATTTACAACCATATTCTCGAGGAATGCCCTTGCTAATCTCTGAATGCCACATCTCATCTCACATGCTTAACCTTTTCAATTCCTCTAACAAGGGAACATTCACAAAATCATTTTTTTTTTATTGAGTACTTAAGAGGAAGGGTCTTACACTGATAAAATAAATTTTGAATTGCACTACAATAGCCACTTTTAGACTACTGATTTTTCTCAAGTCTTATTGCAAAAATCTATTAGTCAATATTTTATTGCATGAGTTAATATTACAAAATAAAAGAATCATAGGATAAAATTTGTTTACACTATGATTATTTAATTTTTTAATATTAGCTCATGCAATAAAATATTGACTGATATATATATATATATATATATATATATATATATATATATATATATATATATATATATATATATATATATATATATATAGTACTTGTCCTAGGCTAGTACTATTGCATTCACAATTAGTTGATTAAATAATATACAATTAGTAAATTGATTAAAACCAATCATACAAAATTATTTTTTAGTAATTGAAATATTTGTAAAGTTGTGATATTTCTTTATTAATTTTATATAATACAATTGTTTTTTGTTTTTGAATTAAAAGAAGCCAAAAGTAGGGGGTTGGCCCATTAAACAGTCAAGTGAACCACCATCAGATAACCACCAACCAAAAACTACCTCCTACCACTTAAAACACAAAAACATAGTTCAGGAACTTAATTAAAAGAGTTTCAATAGGCATAACATAAATACTGTTTGTATTAAAATTGAACAAGCTATGGAAATATAAAAACAAAGGCAAATTTGCCTTAAACCCAACCAATTTCAACAACCAACAAGAAAAACATGAAAAACTAGAAGGAGAGAGCCCTTAAGGCTTCTTGGTCTCCTTCCTCCCTAGGAGGATATTAGCCCAATCTTTTGCAAGGAAGTCAAACAAAATTTTGGAGTCCTCCTTTGGCATATCACCCTCTTGGTCTTTAAGCAGGTGAAGTGTGGTTACAGCTACATGTGTCACCTTGACATCAATTTTTTTCAAAAGGTGCATTCTTTCTTCTAGAGCATGAATTCTTTCCCACACATCATTGCCAGTCATCTTGTTGATCTCCACAGTGACCTCCTACCCATCGCAAAGATAGTCATTTTCCTGCACCATAGTAACATTTTGTACAATGGGGGGTTAGCATTATCCTTGGAAGAAACCCTAATAAGAGAGGATATCATTATAGGGGAGGGCATTCTATCCACAGTTTCAGGGAACTAGTCCTGAGTTAAGTCCACATACCCCAACCCAATGGTGGTCAAAACATGTGTCATCTCCTTCTTTTCCTAATCCCACCTCCCAAGCCAGACTGTGAGGGATCAAAAACCTCCACTTCCTCCTCCTCCATCTTCCCTCCAGCAAAATTCGAGGCCTTCTTTTTCATCCTTTGTTTAAGGCAACCCATATCCTTCGAATTTGAATCCTACTCTTGCGAGGCCCTAGATCTCAATTTCCTTTTAGCATTGGATTTTAGAATCCTCTCCAACCTCCTCCTACCACCTCTCTCCTTGTCCTTTGACTCCTCCAGTTCCTTCTCTTTCCCTTTATCCAACCTTCCTTTCTTATTTGAGGGGGTGGGCTTCAACTCAGTAGAGGACCCGTTAGGCGAAGGTTGTGGGGTAGGGGCTCTGGGACCCATGATCCTAAGGGGGACCTATTGGGTTCGGGGGTTGGGATGAGCAAGAATATCAATCTCAATGATCCTAGGGGCAACCAAAGCTAGGTGAAATTGATATAGTCAAAACATCAACCCTTGATGTAGAATGGTAAAATTAACACCCTTCCTCATTTTTTCTTTAACATCAGTAACTGTATCCACTAAATCATGCAATAGAAAGAATGAAATGGAAATAAAGTCATAGTGGTGAAAATGGTTTAGGAGAGGGAAGTGATAGTAATAACAAACACCATACCTCCCTTCCAGAGTTAGGTACTTCATCAACATTAGACAGACCTCATTCCATGGCTTGGGGAGCTTCTCCAGCATAAATCCTCCTCTGTGTCGAATAGGTTCCTCCCCTTCCAAGAAGAAACGTTGTAGACTCGCTTCGTCAGCCACCCTTGTCACCTTTTTCCATTTCCTTCCCCTCATAGCTAGACTCGTCACCAGAGAGATGACTTCCTCAAATATATGAAATGAGATGCCATTAATGGTGACTCTTCAGTCCTCCCAGGAATTGACAAACTATAGGGAACAATTTCCATTGTACCCATTTAATGCCTCCATAAATGGGATGAAACCACCTTCCTTCAATATGTACCACACTAGTGGCATCCTAGCATTCTCCTCTATCATGGAAGGCTCAATTCGCAAAAGGTCACCACCCATCTCTACAATTTCCCTAAAGCTCTCTTCTCTTTCCAAACCTAGAGGCAATTACTAATCTAATGAATTCACACTTAGGCAGAAAAATAGTAGCCCTTAAGCGGACATAAAGGCCTTTATTGTTAATAATAGTAACGTCCCTTCTAGATAATTATTTTTTGTTAAATATGATTCATTGAATTTGTTTTGTCTAGACCCCTTTCTTTCGAAGGCTCACATGATATTCAATCACCATCAACTAAAAGATAAATATCACAATTTATTACATATTTATGTAACCAAATTTATCTAGTTATAATAGTTATCCTTTCTTACATATTTTGTATATATTTTAGGAGAGTATTTTGTTATTTTACATTACTAGTAACCATTGTGATATTTATTAAATTTTGGTAATTATTAACAATTAACATAGGTTAAAATAATAAATTAAGTTATTATTACCAACTATAACACATAAGTACAATTAAATGAATAGAGAAAAATAGATTATTTTAGTTTCTAAACTATAATTATTTTATAAACTAAAATTAGATTTTTATTAGTTTCTAAACTAGATAATTATTTTATAAACTAAATTAGACTATTATTAGTTTTTAAAGTATAATGACAAGTACATACCACTATGTGGCACTTGTCAGAAGTAAAAACAAACTATGCTTTGGCCAAAGTGATGTTGCCCATTTCTGTACTTTCTCCTTTTCACATCATTGTGTCGATCATACTACATTGTTAAAGGTGATATGCAGATAGGTTGCAATAGTGCATCAGATTCCATCTAATTTTCTAGTTCCAATTTGCTAGGTTCCACATGCACAGTCGGATGCTCAACCTTTTATGTTGAGCATTTGGGCTCAAAAAGCATATGGACCCCATTCTCACCCTTGAGCATACTGAGTAGATGGAGAGAAGCCCGCAGCTAGAGGAGGCAAAATGAATGCAATACCAATTCATCTTGTGTTTGTGCCTATTTTATCTATCTTCTCATGTTTTGAGATAATAGTTACAATTTATTTATGTTAATGATATAAGATAAGATAAGATAATATAATATAATTTTACTAATGTCCTACAAAACACCATAAAACACATAGATTATCTCTATTATGAGAGATGCTTAAATTTATTTTTTTTAATCTATTTTGACTAAGAAATCTAGAGTAAACTTTGGAAACTTATTCATAGATGGATTTGCGTACCTTACATTTGAAGGTTGCATCTCAATGTAAATATAAGGTTGTGATGTTTTTTGATAGGTGTATTTTCTTAATCACCTTTTTAGCATCCTCACACCTTTAAAATTCATAGTTTCTCAAAGTTGTAAAACAACATGAAAAGTTAATATTACATTTCTAAAGTGATACTAGAAGGTTCAAAAATGTCAAATTTATAATACAAATTAAGTTTAAATATACTTGTAGGTGAATGCAAGTGTGAATTGATATTTTGAATACAAATTATCAGATATCACACAATGTATAAGCTTCTTAGAAACTTCAATTGTAGGTTTGCAATGTTAGTTTCTTATTCCACCAATTTAGATTTAAATATGCTCACATAAATGGAGTCCCATGATTTAAATATAGTCCTCTAAAAATTTATAATTTACTTTTTACAATTTACAAATGGTCAGAGTTGATTTTAGACACAATTCTATTAAAATCAACAAAAAAAAATAGTGTATCAATTAAATTATTTATGTTTATATTGTTTAATTAGATGAAATCATAAAATTTGGTTGTATTCAACCATTCATCATGTTCTTATCTAATTGCTATGTGAAAAGTTTCAAGATTAATTGACTACATATAAATCATAAATGATAAACTAACCAAATTAAAACATCACATATAATAATTAAAAATATCTTTTGAAAATCTGATTCATCCTTAAAATATATAAATATTACCTTAAACAAACTATTATTCTATTATGTTGAAAGGGTAAAAACCGAAGAAAAACAATATTTGTACTAGAATATGTATTTTTCCTAAATAAAACCATTCTTTGTAAGCCTTTGACACAGCTACCCATAAAATACCATTTCCTTTCATTTCTCCAATATTAAAAACTCCTTTCCTTTCCCCAATTTTGAAAAAAAAAACGGTTAGATTCCATTCCCCGCATACCACGCTTTGTTTCCCCAATTCGAATCTGGAAAAACAACGGCTACATTCCTCTCCCTTTAATGGGAATGTAGAAGCATGCTTTAGTACATGACCTGGTCATTCATCTTTCATGCTTCTGAACTTTCAGATGCTTAGGTACTTTATTTTTAATGAATCGTTGGCCATTAATGTAGCATGTAAACAATTTCAAGGTTTCCCTGTTCACTCTTTCATCTGGGTTTTGCGTGAACTCCCATGGCTGCAGAGCCTTTCATTTCAGAGGGTTTTGCGTTAACAGGTAGATGTTTCTTTCATTTTGCACAGAAACTTGATTAAATGTGCAATTGCAGGCAAGAATTTGTGCAATTGCATGCAAGAATTGCAAATGCAGCATGAGAATTGTTCACGAGGCATGACAAAAATGGGAGAGTTGTGTAAATAAATAGATGACAGTTTTAAGAACCCAAGGAGAGGATTTAGGGAGTGCGTGTAGCATGTAAACAATTTCAAGGTTTCCCTGTTTATAAAGGACAAGAATATGGTTTTTGGGTGAAATTTTTGATAGGTTTTTTTTTCTAGTGGGAGTGAAAATTTTGGTCACTCTTTCATCTGGGTTTTCTCTTCTTTTCTTTTTCTCCATCTAGATACCCAGTTTTATGATTTCAAGGCCAATCAGTCCTTTGATATGGTATGCCTCTTTTGCTGTGCTAATCATGAGCCCAATGGATTGCAAGGGAAACATAACACAATGTCTTCGCTAGAATAAGTAAAATTTGACACAGGATCTAATGCTGAATTCATGTCATGAAGTTTTGTTTACTCCATGTCTAGAACTGGTGGAGAAAATATATAAATTACCAAATCTCCCCATCTTGCATCTGAGATGGAGATGTCCCTAAAGAAGCCTATATAATAGACGTGTAGAGGAAGAGCAGAGTTGTAGTAGTAATGGACCCATGTCATGGAATACTGGCTTTAACTCGCGCAAAAGGTCTACCTCAAGTGGAGATGAACCTAAAGATTTTGTTAGTAGTATACAGAGGAGCTCCAGCACTGTTGAGGGAAGAGTCAGATCTGCATCATTCTTTTATGCATGATGTTCAGCGCCTCGGTGGCAAAGCCAGTAACTTAATTTCTCAGAACTATCAGATTTCTACATTTTATAGGAATGCAGTGTTTGTGTCAACAAATTTTTTCATCAATGTTTCAAATTATATTGTATGTTTTATTTCTTTTGCTTATGAATTTTCTTGTTGTCTGACAATAAATCATATCATATAGTATGATTCAAAACATTAATGAAGAAAATATTCATATGATCTAGTCCAAAAACTTGCGCTGCGTGTCAACTTGTCTTCTGCTGATATGTATAATTATGTATGGGCATTCTGTTCAATCGAGTTTGTTATGGAGATTTTGTGTAGGAATGATTCAGAAGGGAAATTAGGCAGGATCCTTCGAATAGATTTCCCTTCTGATATAAGAACTCTTTCAGGAGCAACAGCCAAACTTGTGCTACAGCTAATGGACGTGAAGGGATTGAAACCACCTGCAAAATTCATAAACGAGGCAACATGTGTGGAGGAATTCAGGGAGTTCTATGTCATAAATGAGGCTCATATACTGCAGGGAATCAAGTTCAAGCCCGAGGTTGTCAAAGTCATTCTGGCCCAGGTTTGTTCCTTGTCTCTTTATTTTGCACACCTCTAATACAAACATTCTGTTTAATATTATCTTTAAGATTTAAATGTATATATTTCATTCTTGCATCTGGAAAGCCCTTAAAATAGTAGAGGTCATAGGAGCCCTGCAATAGGTACAATTCTTCTTATACTTCTTTAAGAAAATGGAT
Organism: Cupressus sempervirens; assembly: GCA_028749045.1. Classification (NCBI taxonomy): domain Eukaryota; kingdom Viridiplantae; phylum Streptophyta; class Pinopsida; order Cupressales; family Cupressaceae; genus Cupressus; species Cupressus sempervirens. The sequence continues at coordinate 793,766,877 of CM053786.1, forward strand.
TGACTGCACAGAGTAATACAAAAATGGATGGACTGGACAGAGTAACACAAAAATAGACTGGATTTAGTAGTGTTTTAAGAAAAATGTTGTTGTTTACACATTCTTCACGTCTGAACTTAAGGAGAGGATTTAGTTTGGGTTGGTGAATCGATCTGAATTTTTTTATTTGGTCTGTTCAACTTCATTACTACTTAGGAGATTTTATCAGCAGATAGGTTCATCGTTTCTTTGTTGTTCTCTGATGTTCTCCACTGTAAAAAAGTCTTCTCTTACCGAAAAACCCTTCAATTGTGGCCACTATACGATTACACCATTTATCCTCTTATCTAACCAAATGGAGTCTTCATCGTTGTCCTCTTATATAGACAATGCAAACTGCGAAAAATGCATACTCAAGACTCTTATGTTTGCATTAAGGTTTCTCTACTTCTTTTCTGATATTAAATTGGGTTCGATGTAAGGATTTTCTGTTATTGCATTCTCCCCTGGCCATTTACCATTTGTGCTGCCCACGCAATCAGGGGTATATTGAGTTTGTTTGTTCCAATTTTCAGTTTTGGGTGTGGGTTTGGTTTAGTGTAGGTGCATGTATGAAAAATCCAAATACACCAAGCCAATTAAAATGTCAATGTTATGTTATGTAGAAGCTAAACTTGACAACTGAGAAAATCAGGGTTATGTTGTTTTCTGGCGTTCTCACCTGTTGAGAAATTCAGCTTTGGCCAATTGGAGTCAATCTGATTTGTGTCAGTCATGTTTTTTCATGAGTTTGTAACCAATTGGATTCGTCGCATTTTGTGTGAGTCTTCACGCCCTGTGTGAGTTTCAAATTATTTTTTAATGCAGAGTGATGTTTGCATTAAGGTTTCTCTATTTCTTTTCTGATGTAAGGATTTTCTGTTATTTCATTCTCCCTTGTGCTACACGCGCAATCACAGGTAGATGGAATTCCTAAGTTCCTCAAACTTTGATGTTGGTTTTTTATTGGACTTTAATTCCAAGTTACAGTTAAAATCATCTTATTGAAGATCATGTAAAATACACCAAGCACTTGTGGGGGAGAATTGTTAATTTTCTTCAGGAAACACTCCTTGCTAAATGTGACATCGGCGGGGGTTTGGATTCTATTGATGCTGGTATTTACTCTCGCCTCTCCTTTCCTCTTCAGGGTTGTTCTCCCTCGATCCCCCACACCTGCTCTGCGAATTGAGCTAAGCAACACCCTCAGCGAGTTAATCGTCAGGGACGTTGGTCTCCTCCTGAGGTGGGCACTCTTAAAATCAACACTGATGGTTCTTCTCGGGGAAATCCTGGTCCGGCTGGTATTGGGGGAGTTGGGCGTGATAGTTCTGGTAATATCCAGTTTTTGTTTTCTACTTACAAGGGTTACTATACTAATAACTATAGTTGGAAAACTCGCCAAATCCAAAAACTCGCCGAGCCCCCCAAAAGTTTAATCGGGAAAAACTCGGCCATTTAAAAAAAAAACTCGGGAACCTAAAAAAACTGCTAAAATTTAATTCAAAATACATTTTTTTGCAAATTTCAATGAGAAGATGCATCTAATGAGTTCATTATAGAGAACACAAAAGAAAGAAGCAGGAGTTTAGATATATATAAATGCATAGTGGGTACAAAATCACATTCTCATGCTGAATGCTGATGGCGGGAAGCATAATAGTAAATAATTTGTGTCAAACTAGAAGTAAAAACATCATTACAATCACATTTTCCTCTTCCTAGCTCTACTAGCATATTGTAACTCTCTATCTTACATAATATATATAGGCTTTTTGTCTTTTGGTTTTAACAAATTTATTTATTTTTTTTAAAATTTAACAAAAAAAATTTTTTTAAAAAAAAATTTTAAAAAAAAAAGAGTTTTTCTAAAAAACTCGCCGATTTTTTGCAAAAACTCGGCGATTAGTCGGCGATTTTTCACAAAAACTCAGCGATTTTTTCTTACGATTAAATTTGGAAAAAACTCGTCAGTCCCAAAAACTTGGCAATTAGTAGAAACTCGCCGATTATTCGGCGATTATGCCAACTATGCTAATAACCTCATGGAAGCCTTGGCTATCTTGGTTGTAGTGGAACAGTGTTGTCTACGTGGTTGGAAAAGAATCCTCTGTGAGACTGACTCGCAGGTGGTTGTGAACTTATTGTATAATAGGAACCTTGTGCATGTGGATTGGCATTGGCTCTGGTTATTCAGCAGCTCATTCAGTTATGCAATTCTCTGGATTCTGTGTCTTTTATGCATATCCCTCGTGAGTGGAACGGTGTGGTTGATTGTCTGGCTAAATGGGCCTCTGAGCAGGGGCCGACTTGGAACATTCTTGATCCGAGGATGCTTCCCCTTGATTTATCTCAGATGCTAAATCAACTTGTGGGCCAGGATAAAGCTATGTAGTTCTCTTTGTTTCTTGTGTTGTTCAGCTCTCTTTGATATTCAATAAAATTTTTACCCCTCTTTTAGTAAAAAAAAATACACCAAGCCAATTAAAATCATCTTATCAATAATGTCAAATACCAATGTTATATTTTGTAGAAGCTGAATTCAATAATTGATTTTCTGTGTTCATAACTTTATTAGTACGGAAAGTTGTTATAGTTGTTATTAATAGTATCACACACGGGATAGCCAAGGCATGAATAGTATCACGCACAGGGGATCACACATGGTATCACTCTGTTCGTCTAGAATTACAATTTCCAAGGATTGCAAAACCAAAGTAAATTTCAATTTTAATATTTATTAATAGTTTTACAAAATGCACTTGGGCAAAGGCACAAAGGATTTAGCATCCATTGTCATACAATTCAGATCGATTCACTTTTAGTTCGACTTCTTTATTAGTACTTTCTTCTTCCTACATCAAACATATTTTTGCCTTTAATTTTCCAATTTGTGGAAAAATCCAGATGTTTAAATGAGTTCTATTTGCACCCAAGGAAAAGTTGGTAACACACCTACTCTGGTTTCTTTCTCTGCAACTGACTTCATCAATAACTGATTATCAAGATACGAAATGAACTTTGAATGGCTCCTCTTCGGCTGTCAACTGTTTTTAAGAACAGTACTTAGTTTCTTAAGACCAGTACTCCTATTTCTTTGATTTCGTTATTTTTGTAACCATTCTTCACAAAGATAGGTTGATTATGTTAATTCTATTAGCTTTTCTTTACAACACTATGGACATATAAGTTCAGCATTTTACATCTCCCTTTTCTTCCTTTCTCCTTAATAGTCATATCACCTTACATTTGGCTGGTCCAATTCAAGCTTCACATTTAAGAATCAATATCAATTAATACATGCTTGTGAAAAGCAGCATTAAAACTATTTAAAATGAAATAATTTGGTGAAAAAAATGAATAGCTACACAATTTCCAAATCCCATTCAAGACTGAGAAGAATACATCCAATCTCTTTATTATTGTGTTGTCTTCTTGCCCACAATTCATCCTTCAAATGGTTCCCATTTTAGATTCAATATCTATTAATGCACACAAGAAGAAAAACATGTGACTCTTCTACATTCCTTTCATGTTTTGACTAAAAAGGGGTAAAAATTTTATTGAATACCAAAGAGAGCAGAACAACACAAGAAACAAAGAGAACTATAGAGCTTTATCCTGGTCCACAAGTTGATTCAGCATCTGAGATAAATCAAGGGGAAGCATCCTATGATCAATAATGTTCCAAGCCGGCCCATGCTTGGAGGCCCATTTAGCCAAACAATCAGCCACACCGTTCCACTCAAGAGGGATATGCATAAAAGACACACAATCCAGAGAATTGCATAACTATGTGATCTACTGAATAACCAGAGCCAAATGCCAATCCACATGCACAAGGTTCCTTCTATTCGATAAATTCACAACCACCTGCGAATTAGTCTCACAGATAATTCTTCTCTAGCCACGTTGACAGTACTATTCTACTGCAACCAAGATAGCCAGGGCTTCCATGAGGTTATTAGTATGGTAACCCTTGTATATAGGAAACAAAAACTGAATGTCACCAGAACTATCACGCCCAACTCCCCCAATACCAATCGGACTAGGATTTTCCCGAGAAGAACCATCAATGTTGATTTTAAGAACTCCAGCCTCGGGAGGAGTCCAATGCCCCTCACGATTAACACGCTAAGAGTGCTGCCTAGCTCTATTCCTAGAGCGGCTGTGGGGGACCAAGGGAGTGCCGCCCTGAAGAGGAAAGGAAAGGCGTGAGTAAATACCAACATCTCTAGGATCCAAAGCTCGACCAATGTCACATTTAACTAGGAGTGTTTCATAAAGAGAATTAACAATTTTCCCCCATAGGTGCCTGATCTCAAACTGCACATCATGAAAGAAATATCTATGTGTTATCTTATAACTGCTTAATTCTTCGATGTGCGAGCTTCAAAGTTCCATTATGCATTAGTGGACCATCATTGTTTGTCAACCTTTGGCCAGTCATGGGAATCTGTAAAATCCTCTGATTGTTGCTTTCTTGCCATCTCCTTCTTTCATAATAAGTTTTCAATGCAGAAGTAATTTTATCTTAGCTCCAACATCATTCTGGTAATTTTGCTAAAAACAGAAATGTGCTTCCTACTCATTTTCCTAAAACTTTTCCTTTGATGAACTTGAAGTTTTTGTATTTATGTCCTCAATTGTGTTACATTCGACCTGCATTATTTTATTCTTTACAGTAGAATCCTTGAACAGGGAGTTTGTTATATGATTCAACCTGAAGAGTCTCAGATAATCTAGGAAGAGAGAAAGCAATGGACACTTTAACTCTTGAAGATGGAATTGGGCTGCACATTACCATGTATTACCATGTTGTCTTATATATTAGTGCTCAAGAAAAATCATTTCCTTGGGTACCAAAGCTGTTTGAAGGCATTGTTTGAAAATTGATTATGGAGTATGATTATTTAAAATCTGCAAGCTTCTTGTTCTGAAAAATAAAACATCAGTTTTGTTACTTAATTATTATGTAGTAATGATTTTGAATTAGAGAAAATTCTTGTTCTGAAAAATCTGATTTTTAACATGAGTTTTCTTGCTACATGGAATGCAGATTTTGGGAGTTGCCATAATTTAATGGGCTGAATTGGTTTCTGATTTTTGAATTCTGATTTTAATTTATTGCTTAGATGTTCTATGATTTATTCAGAAGAAGAAATTAGTCGAAAAGATGACTAATTGAGGGAAGAGATTCATGTCTGATTATTGCAGATTAACTTATATCGGGTGACACCAATAATGCTTGTGCAGCAGGGGACTCCTTTGGTAAGAATAGTTTTTTCCATGTTTCAGTTCTATTGGGTTTTAAATCAAGCAAATCTGCTATTTATGATGCTTTTTATTTAGCAACGTATATCCATACAGTCATTTGTCCAAATTTGACAGTATGATGGAAATATAAATGTGGTTTTGATTAACCATTTAAGTGCTTGTAAAATCAAAGGAAGTCAAATCGTAATCTTTGTGTTGCTACGAGTTTTTGTTGAATATTTAAAAGTGGTGATTAAAGTCTCTTTAAGATGATTCAAAAAGTAAAGAAGTTTGTTGATAGAGGTAAAAATAATGAGCACCTATATTTGAAATTGTGAGTTGTGAAATCTTCTTCCGCATCACTATTGCACTTGTTTAAGAATTTACAAATGGTCAAAATTGATTCTAGGCATGCTATTAGAATTAACAAAAAATTGTTTGTCAGATCAATTAAATTGTTAAATTAATATGAATCTATAAAATTTGATTGCATTCGCTCATCACTCATCATGTTTATATCTAATTATAATGTAGATAACTTTCAAAATTAGTTGACACATATATAAATCATAAATGATAAATTATCTAAAATTGAAACATCACATGTAATAACAAAATGTACCTTGTGAAAATTTGATTCATCAATATTATCTTTAACAAACAATTATTTTGAAAGAGTAAAAATCCAAAAAATACAACAAATTTGTGGGAGAGAATATGTCTTTTGCCAAACAAACTAATCCATTTTAAACCTTCCTTTATAGTTGCCTTGGCATGCTAGGCATAAAATATCATTTCCTTTGATTTATCCACTTCAAACTATAAAATATCGAAGGTTCCTTTCATTTCCCTACTTAGATTCAAAGGCTCTTGCATTTCCCTAGTTAGATTCCATTCCCAACATACCATTCTTTGATTCCCCAAATGAATTTTTGAAAATATTAAGAAACCCTTTTGTTTCCCCAATTTGATTCCATTCCCATTTTCTAAGCATGTAGAAGCATGCTTCGATACATGATCTGTCCATTCATCTTTCACAATTAGCTAAGGGTATGTACAAGCATACTTTTGAACTTTTGGATGCTTGGGTGCTTATTTTTTTGAATCATTTCATTGGTTTTGATATTTTGTTCATTTTGATTTTACTCATCTCATGGGTATCGACATTCATTAATGTCATACTCCATTCTTCGGGTTATGTACAAATCGTTATGGGTGTACAAGTATTCTTCTTAAAGATGGCATGATTAGGGCTATAGAGCTCAAGTTCTATATTGAGGATAATGCATACCTTGATAACCTCTCTAATATCTTCAATAGGTAGATGTTTCTATTTCACATGTTCAGTTTTATTTATATGCAAACTTGATCACCATGTTAAACATGGACAAGCAAGTTGAACAACTATTGAACAAGTTTTATGAAATAGAGTTGAGAGCTCATAGTTTATTTTCTTAGGTGCATGCATTATGCATAAAAATTGGGGAAGAAGAGTTTATGAGCCTCCAGAAACATTTTCAGCCAGAATTTCTGAGCCTCTAGAGACATTATGCAAGATTGGAAGGTGATGTCATTTTCAGCAACGAAAAAATTGTGAAAGAGCTACAGAGTTGGATGAGAATGTTATTCTTTATATCGTGTTTCCTTGTTATTGCCTTTATGATTTGTTTAGGGTGTACTATTTGGCTTTTAGTGATTAAGGTTAGGTTGGTTGCAGTTATTTCCTTGGTGCTATCACTCGGTCATATATTTCTAGCCACACACCATTGTTTTCAATATAGGTTTGAATGATAGCACAAAGGAAAGAACTCTAGCCAGCTTGACCCCAATCACTGAAAGCCAAACCCTACACCTCAAACAAATCATAAAGAAAACAACAAGGAAGGAAGGTATAAGGAATCAAATTCTCATCCAACTCCGTAGCTCTTCCACAAATTTGTTGTCAATAGAAATGGCATTGGCTTCCATTCTAGCATAACGTCTCCAAAGGCTCAGAAGTTTTGGCTGAAAATATTTCTAAATATTTTTCACCCCTCCTCATTCCAATTTTTGTCTAATTCTATTCAATTGCGCATTTACTGGAATTTCTTCCCCATCTTTTATGCATAATTTGTGCACCCAAGAGAACAAACTATGATCTCTCAACCCCATTTCATAAAATTTGTTCAAGAGTTGTTCAACTTGTTTGTCCATGTTTGACATGGTGATCCCTGTAACATTTTCCTCTGTATTTGCTAGAAAATTGTGAGCTTCCTTCTCTATGTAAAACATACTTTTTATTTTTCTATTGACACATGACTTTTGAAGGTTAGACTCAACATAAGATTCTTGTACTTCATTGGAGATGCCATGGAATATCTTCAAACTATACTCTCTAGCATGGATGTTATCATTGCTTCTAGAAATTCAAGTCCTTTGTTTTTTCACAACCTGTTTAGAGTTTTAATTATACACCATACTATTGTGTATGACTTCATGGAAGGGATGGAGTGACCACGATTCATAGAAGCTTTTAAAAGTGAAGGCCATTTAGTTAAAGGCTTGAAGATCATTGCCCTTAAATGGGGTTATGGTGATGATGATTAGGTGCACACAAAATGGGATTATGCCTTACCAAAGCATTAGGTTGATCACCAAATATTTTGTGATTGGGCTATGACTTTGGTTGTGTCTCTATGTATACCAAGGCATGAATACTATCACACATAGGGGATCACACTCTATTCCTCTGGAATTACAATTTCCAAGGATTGCAAAACCAAACTTAATTTCAAATTTAATATTTATTAATGGTTTTACAAAATTCACTTAGGTGAAGGCACAAAGGATTCAACATCTCTTTTCATACAATTCAGATCGAATCACTTTAGTTCAACTTCTTTATTAATACTTTCTTCTTCCTGCATCAAACATCTTTTTGCCTATAATATTCCAATTTTTGTGGAAGACTTCTATGAGATTTATTTGCACCCAAGAAAATGTTGGTGACATAGCTTACTCTGGTTTCTTTGTTTGCATAACTTCATCAATAATTGATTATCAAGACCAGAAATGAACTTCAATATTTCCTTGAACAGTTCCTCTTGATCATCATTATTTATTTCTTCTTCGTTTGTCAACAGTTTTTTAAGAATAGTACTTCTATTTCTTTGATCTCCTTCTTTTTTGTAACTACTCTTCCCAAATATAGGTTGATTGTGATAATTCTATTACCTTTTCTTTGCAGCACTATAGACATGTAAGTTTAGCTTTTTACATCAGCAAAAATCCCTTTCTTCCTTTCTCCTTAATAGTTATATAACCTTGCCTTTGGCTGGTCCAATTCAAGGTTCTTTTTAAAGAACCCATATTGATTAATACATGTTTGTGAAAAGCAGCATTAAAACTATTTAAAATCAAATGATTTGGGTGACAAAACTAAATGAATACACATTTATATTTCCAAAGCCCATTCATGATTGAGAAGAATATATCTAATCTCTTTATTGTGGTGTTGTCTTCTTGCCCACAATTCATCCTAGAAATGGTTCCCATTTTAGATTCAATATCAATTAATGCATATTTGATTAAGAATTGTTTAAAATCAAAATAATTAAGAGGAAAGACTAAATTATTTACACAAATCTCTTTTGGATTCATGAAAGTGTTGGATTCAGTTGTTCAAGAATTTACAAATGTTTCAATAATCTTTATCTAAATTTGTATAGGACTGTAAACATTTGAAAGGACAAAATTAACTTCTCTTTATTATATTTTTAGAAATATATCAAATTTTATAGTGGGTTTGACAATTGGTTATACATTTAATTTTAGTTGTTCAAGGTTTTGTAAATTTTTTAATACTCCATTTTACCTCAGACCTTATTGAACCATAAACAATTGAAAGATTAAAATTCACCTTCTCTTTATAATTTTTTCTGGAAAATATCAAATTTTACAATATATTTGGCAGATAGCTGTACCTTTTATTTTTTATTCCATAAGACAATCATATGATTCTTCTACATTCCTTTCATATTCAGCTCAAAATACATTCTACCTTCATTTCTGCAATTAAAAAAATATCTATGTTTTATCTTCTTATAACTGCTTAATATCTATGTTTTATCTTCTTATAACTGCTTAATCCTTTAATTGCCAGCTTCAAAGTTCCATAGTGGAACCATCGAAAACTTGCCCCTTCCACCAGTCCTAGAAGTTCTATACTCTTATAATCATGGGATTTACACCTTTGACCAGTCAAGGGAATCTCTAAAATCCTTTGATTATTACTTTCTTGCCGTGTCCTCCTTTCAAGATGAGTTTTCAATGCAGGAGTAGAAGTTATCTTAACTGCATCTCTCTTGATCTGAAGAGAAAAAGTCATTTTTCAAAATTCTGCATCACTTGCTCCAACATTACTACAGAATTCTTCTTCCTACTCAATTGTGTTACATTCAACCTGCATTATTTTACTCTTTACATTAGAATCCTTGAACAGGGAGTTTATTATATGATTACAACTGACTAGCCACTACTATGGACCTATACATTATTTCACATATTGATGAAACACCTTGTTGAGACCAATTAGCTACCACTAAAATATTTTTTGGAAAATTGAGATTAGAGACATTTAAACACTAATGCACAAGAAGGAAAACAATCAAGAACTGAGAAGATAATCTACGAAGGGAGAAAACAATGGACACTAAACTGTTGAAGCTGGAATTGGAAATGATGCTAATTTTTTTTAGTATGTTATCAATAATGACCAAGTTCTTTCTGTAGGTCTTATTTTGTGACATGGAATTAACCTCTAAAAAGAAATAATGAACAAGTTCTTTCTGTAGAACTAATTTTTCTGGCACATGTTTTGATCTCTGCCTATTTGCTGAATCCACCTTATTAAGCAGATTAAAATTCTAGAATTGATACAGTTAGGGTTCGAACGGTAGTAAAGTAAAGGAGATGGTGTGTATTTAAGGAATCAGTCCTATTGGACTTAAAAAAATTGGCCAACATAAAAGCTCAAATAGGTTTGGACTCAAAGAAGTGTTTCCACTGGTGGATATCAACTACAAAACTAGTGCAAAATAGTCTCTTTATAGTTGGAATTAATTGAAATATGTTGAAATATGAAGACTAGAAATATAATCCTATAGAACTCAAGTTCTATATCGTGTATCCTACTAACTCTAATAAGCTCTCTAAAATCTTCAATAGATTGATGTTTCGATTCCACATGCTCAATTTCAATTTTGCACACAAACTTCATCATATACTGTAATGGGCACTTGCTCAACACAACTGATGGGATTTTGTGTGCTCATTTTTTCAATAGGACAAACTTCATCATATAAAGTTGTCTCATGAGGGACTTGTTCATACATTTGAGGCATAGCATGTGAAAAGAGTGGTGTGACTTACAAGACACTGAATGTTTACAAGACACAATGCTCTAGAAACAACATCATGGGGTTTCCCTCAAGCGAATCCCTCAAAGAAAGCTATTTGTGAGGTGATTTATCTATTCTGAATTTTTGTATTGGGTGTGTTCATTACTATTTCAGAGATTTTATTCATCGTTTGTTCCTCTTTTATTAACATCAATAGATCATCTCACTGAACATTCAGGTACATTCATCATTTCTTTGTGAGAGGTTTTCATACAACAGGAGAATAAATATAGAGAGTGTGAGTCTCTCTCCTCCTATTTCTTTTTTGATATTATTTAGGGTTTGATGTTAGGTTTTTCTGTTATTGCTTTTCCCTTGGTCATTTACCATTTGTGGTGACTGTTGGAGTTTGAAAATGTTACCCATTTCCAATTACCCTGATGAGAATATGACACATTTAGGGGCAGCTAACTCCCATTATCAACACATCCATTCAGACACCAGGCCAACTATAAGGCTATACTCCTTCTGCACTTCAGGCTCTGCAAAACCTAGGCGGGTGAACCTATAGATTCCTTATATGGTACCAGTTATCAAAGCATACACTGAATCTAATACAAAGCAGATAGAAACCCTTATTTCTCCTAATAATTTATGAAATAACATATATCTGCAGTAGCTAGATGCAAAACAATGAAATTCATAGGCTGAGTGAGGGCATTCTGTTTATAGCTCTTCAACATGAAAGGGAAATTCATTTGATTAAAGATGTTGATTCAACAAAACCTCAAAAATGCAACAGTATAACCAGTGATCCTATAACTGATCAGTGCCTACTCCATTGGGCAATTCCATGAATTCAAAACATACATATGTGACATCAGGGCGTATCTCATATACCCAGACATCAGATCTATCCAACCACCTTGTGATTCAGACATCAGTGTTCATTCAGATCTCATTCTCACAAAATATCCTTCTCAAACAACCAGTAACCTTGTTTAAACATATTGAGCATTTACTTGGCCCTTTGGTCCAATAGCAAAATACATCAAACATACAACCTGAAAGGGATGCAAATGGGTCTCAAATCTTTGTTCCAAAACCACATAAGACTTACAGATTACTGAGACACGAGACAAGAACCAAAACAAAACTAGTGAAATTGTTGCTCATATGTATTCCTTTCCTTGAAACTATACATTCAGATGCATAAAATTAAAACATGAAACAACCTAATATCTCAGAACTATCTATATTATCTCTACAATGTTGTTCACATGAGAGTTCTGCTGAAGAAAATGGTGTCACAGTCATGGAAACATGTCAAAATACTGGAACCAATGGTCTCACAGTGCAAAAATTGGAATCCCCAATGGTATCACAGCAATGAACTTTTTCTTCCCAGAAACTGGAACCCGCTCAAAGTATCAGAGAAAGAAAGATATAAACAAGAAAGAAATCTCGGATCTGTTCTGAAAATGACAAGTGTCCATTTGAAAAGCAATCCTCTGTAACTAAAAAACTTCTTTCTTCCATCTCTCATTCTAATCTGATCTTGTTTCATCATTTCTGTTACTGACTTGCACAATATCTCTGTTGAAATGATGCAACATTGCTGAGTCACCACAATATCTGATTTACCCATTGAAATGCTTGGCAAAAATCGAGTTAAATTGAGTGAATGTGAGAGACGTGAACTCCAACCGCATTCTTACCAAGTTTTACTGATCCCCTAATTGGATTTTTAATTTTTTACCTCTTACATTGAGAAAAACTCCAAAATTTACATTTTTGGCTATAACTCAAGCCAGGAGGCACATGTGCAAGAACCAACCTCAAAATCGAAAAATTCAGCTCTTCCCGGTTCTGGTGCTATATTGGAGCATCTATTTTGGGCAAAATTTGACCCAGATATAGCCCTCTGAAGTTCAAGCCTCTCCTCATGTCTCTATGACAATATTTCACAAATATATGAACTTTCAAAAGTTAAAACTATATCAGAAGTTCAAACTTTATTTTTAAAAAAAGTCCATGTCAGTTTCTTGGCAAAATAATTTTAAAATGAAAATTTTAAAATCATTTTATTTTTCCTAGCCTCTTTAATTTCGGGTCAACTCCAGGTTTGACCAATGCCACATGTCACTTTCTGATTGGTTGTTGACTCTTGCCAGATTCCTGAGTTTTCCAGCGACCTCGCTATGTTGCTAGCCAGATTTTTCAAGATTTTCCAGCTAGCGAGGTAGCGACCGCCGGATTTTTGGACTTTTTCGGTCGAATTTGAATTTTTCGGCAAACTTGAATTTTCCGACAACATTTTTGGATTTTGCTTCAAAATTTAACATAGGCATCCTGCCAACTGGCCGACCATAGGCCCATGCACATGAGTTGGCTTTCACAAAAGCCTCTTGTCTTTTAGACATTATAAGATGTGTAAGCCTTTGTATTTAAAGACATAAGAAAATCATTTCCCACTCAATGTGGGATAATACTTGTTGCATTTTCCTCAACTCCCCTGTAGATGTTGATTTCTACACAATGAAGAGCTATCCAGCTCCTTTGGCATGAGTTGCTTATTCTAAATGTGGAGCTCCATCTTGCTGGTCATTTTTTACTATGAATCTACAAACTTTTCATGGTAATAGTCATTTCTTATGCACATGGGCATTTATAATGTTGCTGCTCCCTTCAAAAACGTGGATGCACCTTCAGAGAAGCCATGGGCTTGAAAAATGGGGGTTCTTTGCTTCCTTTTTTATGCACATATGGTCTTTTATTGATTGATTGCTGCGAAAACGTGAATCACATGCTGCCTTGAGCTTTGTTTCACCAACAAATTTGTTCATTTCTCTAAAAAAACGTGGATGCTTCTTCCTCTGTGGATGTTTGACTCTTTTCCTGGTGATGCCTTTGTTATGGCATGAAAGCCCTCTATTTTGCTCAATGCATCTGCACATTTTCTTAATTTTCTTCTTGTCTTAAAACATTATATTGTCAAAACAAATAGCCCCTCACATTTATTTGATTCTTTTATCATTGAGAAAAAGTCCAATCTCATACATTTAGTGAACTAAGATAATGGCAATGACTACAGTGAAGCATTGTAATGATTGTATGTAAAACAATCAATTTAAAATTTCATTTTAAATAATTTTCGCACTAGTGTGAAATTTGTGTCTAAAGGCCCGCCAGGTGACCATAAAAACTAACTCAATCAAGTAACCAGGCCATGAAAATCGGCATGAGTGTTCAATCCTGCATATGATTACTTCAATTACTCTGCAGGCAAACAATGTTAAAAAACATAAACTAGGCTCGGATTCGGCATTATAAACTGGGTTATTGATCACTTGGGGTTTTGAAAACTAGGATATAAGTTCTTTGCCATGAAGAGGATATAATTCCATGTTTTGGGCTCATGAAGAATCACAGGGCACATTTGGCAAATTTTCGAAAACAGGCACTTGGAAATTTTAACTGGCAAATGTGTCAAAAAGTGATTTTTGACAAATGTACGGACATAAGAAAGTATGCAAATGGATTCATCATGACTTAAGAACTAGCATACTTCAAGGATTTCTAAGACACAACACAATGGTACAATCCATTTAGGCTAGCCAATCACAGGATCAAAGTTATAACATGCCGAACAGGGGTACGGATCAATCTGGATACCTTAGCCGTAACAAAACAATGCAAACTGAGTTTTTGATCATGTTAGCAAACCGATCAAATGGATTCGACATGATCTCAAAATTGGAACATATGAAGTGTCTTACCCCTAGAACACAATGCAAAAAGAATTTTTTCATTTGGGTCAACTGGGTCAAAGATATGATTGGTCGAACAGGGCTTCCCAGAATTGTGAACAACTAGTTAAATGCACAAAACAATAAATGACCAACTTTGCGGGGTGCAAAACCTAGTCAAACGGATTTGAAATGACTTGAAAATTGAAAAATAGGTTCTCTATTATGGACACTAAACATCTCCAAAGTGACTAGTCATGACACAGTCCTAAGTAAAAGATATTCAGATGCAAACTAGGCCTCTGATCGCTATTTGACACTTGGTAGAATTGCAAATTTTGACACTAGCTCAAAATGGGACTTCACAGAATGATTCGGGATGGCAAAATAACATTGTGGATCATATGCATATGTCAAATGAAAGGTGTTAAGCCACTCAAACACCATCTAGGCCTCAAGCTACCAACTAACCACATGCATAAAAGGCACTTTAGGACATGATTTTTCAAAATTTTCAAAATGTGACTAAAAATGAAGCATGCAATTTCCACTCCCAACAGTGGCTCTGTCTGGGGATGCATGCCCCTTGCGAGCATGGCAAGGATTTAGATCTCTTGGAGAAGTAGACCACACAACTGAACAACAAAACTCTCTCGAACAGCTTTATTGAAAACAGGAAAACTACTCTTAACTATGTACAAGAGATGGCCCCAAGCCACCAAAAATTTTCAGAACTCTTTACCTTTGTCATACACCTTATTTTCATTTACATTTTCCTGAGACAAACTGAAACTCTCATCCTTATTTGTTTCACCCATCATATCAACACTTTCAATTACTTCGTTAGGCAAAACAAAACTGCTATCATCATCTTCATAGTGCATATAAAAATCAGACAAACTTTCTACACCTTGCTCACTGTGAAAATATGAATCAACGTGATCATAATAACTTACATCAGACTGAAAATGAAACTGATCACTACCGATTGAGTCATAGATTCCTTCCACCGGAAACACAAAAGCTTGATATTCTACATCATTCACCAAATTGCAAACACCAAAATCTTGCAACTCACCTTGTGCCTCCGGCTCCAAAAAATACAATGGATCTGAATCAACTTCATGTATCATGTCATCACATACCGAATCAAATCTGAAACTTACTGAAAAATTATCACCATAGTCTTCAAACAAAGATTCATCAGACATATGAAAAGAATCTTCAATAAAATTCTCATCAGCAGGAACTCTACTGACATCAATATTCTTATCAAAGAAATTGCTAGAGATACTTGTGAATTCGTCAAACTCACTAGCATAAGACTCACCAACCTGTAGAGAAGATTTAACTATAGATTCATGTGTACCACCGTCGGTATTCACTTTATTGCACGAATCATCAAATCTCATCTCAAGTAACTGCAGATTACTGTCACATACTCCATCTGGATCAGATAAAAAACCAACTGATCTCTCGTCATCATTAGTAACATCAATCATAGGAATTTCTTCATTAAATGTTAAATCAGAATCAAAAGACGTCAACAACCTCTCATTATCATCTCTATAACATAGATCTGATTTAACATCACTCATGACTGTCATGTCCCCTATTCAAATAACTAAAAAAAAATAAACTTTGTTAAGGCAGGCAGGCTCCAAAAAGGTGAAATTTCAGAAAAAAGGGTTAATCTTTGGAAACCAATGGACTAATAAATAAAAATTATTATTAAATTATATTTTATTAACCCCTCTTGGACGTGAGTTAGGGTTATGCCCTCTTTAAAAGGGGTTTGGAGGCATTTTGGGCTCATTCTACATCTTGATTCTTGATAATTTTCTTGTTGTTCTTCAAAGGCTGCCAAACCTGTGGAGAAGGAGATCCAAGAACGGGAGTTTGCAGGTTTCCAAGAAGGCTAAGGACGGGAGTTTGAAGCCATTTCATGTGCATGCTCATACAGAGTTTGCCCTTGTGCTGAATAGTGCCGATTTGGGTGTTTTCGGGGTTGTTTTTGGTTTGAATTTGGGTTTTCAGTTGAGTGTTTCATATCAGTTTGGTTTGCTGTTGTATTTCAGACTTTATGATGTTAAAATAGAGCTGAATATATGTATTGGGTCGTGATTAAACTTCTGAGATAATTTATGAGTGTTTTGTGGTGTTTCTGGGCATTTTTGTGTTAATTTCGGGAGCCCGATTGAGCATAGTTTTGCCCTACATTTGTGATCTGTTGTGTAAGGGCTATACAAATCTGGAAATATCATTTTGTAGGCTGTTATGCTGCTGAAATCTCTGTAAAAATGTCCATTTTTAGATTTATTAATAATTTGTGAAATTGTGAAGTTTTTGGCACTAATTTGGACATACCCGATTTGGGTTTTATTGGAAAAATTGGCAGATCTTTGTAATATTGGTTGTTTGATTTTAAAGTTCTGATTTGAGGCTGGAAATATCATAAAAAATCAGTAAAGGGACATTACAGTGGTATCAGAGCCGTGATCTTGCCAGCCTGAGGGTTTGTAGAAGTTGCATGTCAGTTTTAACAACTACCCAGATCTTGCATGTCAAGTTTTGATAACTACCCAGATCTTGCATGTCATATTTTATGATTGCATGCAACTGAGTGAAAGAGAAAAAAGATATTTGCAGCGAGAAAAGAATAAAGAAATTTTGATTAAACCCCCAGTTGAAAGCAAAAGTACAAAATCCAAGGAAGAAAAAAGTATGGCTGATCCAGATGAGATGGCAAAGAAATTCTTCCAAGACATCCAAAATACTCAGAAGCAAACAATGGATGGTTTGGCGGAAACTAGAGAGGCTTTGCGGATATTGACAGAAAAATTACAAGGAATTGCATCTATTAATGAGAAAGGGAGCACTTCAGAGGAGCCGAGAAATGGGAGATCCACACCATCTAAATCAACCAAATCCATTTTCTTGCCTGCAGATGAGCCACCGGTACCAAATCCAGCCATTAATCCAGTGGAAGAGGTTACAGGTAATTTGATTACATTAAGAGCTACTTACAATGGCTTAGATGATGACTTTCGTAGTTCAGTTCCTTTTAGAGAATATGTGGATATGATGAACGCTTTGATGCCCAAGAAAGAGAATAGGAGGGAGCATGACGCAAGTGGAAGAGAGCTCAAAAATAAAATAAGCAAGTTTACAGCGCCTACTTTTGATGGAACAAATAAAATTTCAGCTAGAGCATGGCTACAAAAATTACAAACTTTCTTCACACTTAACCCCATGAAAGAGAGTGATGCTATTCAATTTGCAAGTCTACACTTGGAAGATGCAGCCTATGATTGGTGGTATCATGGAATGACTACTCAAGGTCACGATCAGGTAACTACATTTGAAGATTTCAGTCAAAGGGTGATAGATAGATTTGACCTCAATGATGATGAAGAGTACTTTAAAGAATTGTCAAAGTTGAAGCAAACCAAATCAGTTAATGAGTATATAGAAGAATTTCAAAAAGTGGCTGTTATGGTACCTGATATGAGTGAAAAGAGGATCATTTATCTTTTCCTTGATGGTTTAGAAGATTCTGTTAAGGGTTTGGTTAAGGCTTTCTCACCCTCAACCTTACAGGAAGCTATCAAAAGAAGCTTGCAACTCGAAACTTGCGTGCCTATGAAATCAATCACTAATCAAAAACCCCCAAATCTTTGGCAACATAAGGGAAATTTTAAGAAAAAGACTTTCCCAACACTACCACCAAAAGATGTGACAAATGTGGCAAAAAAGAAGGTAGATGAAGAGACTAGGAGTGAATTACGAAGGAAAAAGCTTTGTTTTACTTGTAGAGAACCATGGGTTCCAGGACACAGATGTTTGGGGAAAGGTCAAGTGCACTATATTGAAGTTGCTTTAGAATCTGATTTAGATAAGCATGAGGAATTTCATGATACTAAGGAGGAGGTAGAAGAAGAGAAAGTAAAAAAAAATAGCAAGGATGGCACTTTAGCAGCATTATCAGGAGTCCCAAGATACCATCCCTTCCGAATTCGAGGGGTACTAGCAGGGCAAAGGTTGACTGTTCTTCTTGATAGTGGGGCAACTCACAATTTTATTGATGAGGGATTTGTCATGAAAAGAGGGCTTAAAGCAGAAGATTTTGAGGGATTCAATGTTACTGTAGCTGATGGATTCACTATGCCTTGCACACGGGTGGTGAAACAACTCAAGATGACCTTAGGAGATTATGAGTTATGTGATGACTTCTATGTGGTTGGTATTGGGGAGACAGATCTTGTATTGGGTGTTCAATGGTTGCACTCTATCGGAGGCTATTACATGAACCATCAAACTATGGAGTTTAAATTTCATTCCAATGGGAAAGAAGTCATATTGAGAGGGTTATCGAATGGAGCACCTAAGGCGGTCTCTGCAAAGAGGATGGAGAGGACTTTTCGAAGAGGACAAGTAACATGGGCAGCAGGAGTCATAATCCAACCAACAAGCTCTCCCAAGAATCAAGGTAATTTCCATTTTGAAATTCAAAATATTCTTGATAAGCATAGTATAGTTTTCAATGACTTGCCTCCAGGATTACCACTAGATAGAGGTTTTGAGCATGTTATAGAGTTAGAACAGGGTGCCAAACCAGTTATAACAACCCCATACCGCCATCCAAGAGGTTATAAGGAAGAAATTGAAAAAACTATTAAAGAACTCCTGGACATGGGATTCATAAGGCCTAGCTCTAGTCCATTTGCATCATCTGTGGTACTTGTCAAGAAAAAGGATGGTACAATGAGAATGTGTATAGACTACAGGGCTCTAAACAAGAAGACCATAAAAAATAGGTATCCCATACCACGCATAGATGAACTCATTGATGAGTTACATGGTGTTGTATACTTCTCAAAAATTGACTTAAGATCAGGCTACCATCAAATCCGAATGAGGAGTGAAGATGTGGAAAAGACTGCTTTCAGATGTCACTATGGGCACTTTGAATTTCTTGTTATGCCATTTGGACTCACTAATGCACCAGCAACATTCCAATCTTGTATGAATAAGGTATTCAGTCAGCATCTTCAAAAATTTGTTTTGGTATTTTTTGATGATATCTTGATATACAGTAAAACATGGGAAGAGCATCTAAAGCACATAGACACTGTTTTGGGAATCTTGGAGCAGCAATCCTTCTATGCTAAGCTATCTAAATGTGAGTTTGGTTTGACAGAGATCCTATATTTGGGACATATTATAAGCTCTAAAGGAATACAGGTTGATCAACAAAAAATTCAGGCAATTTTGGATTGGCCTCCACCCACTAATCTTACATAGTTGAGAGGTTTCTTCGGGTTGTGTAGCTACTATAGGAGATTTGCCAAGGGATTTTCTCAGCTTGCTGCCCCCTTGACTGATTTGACAAAGAAAGGAGCTTTTGTTTGGACAGAAGAGGCACAAAAAATATTTGATAAGCTTAAGGAGGTAATGAGTTCATGCCCTGTGCTTGCAATTCCAGATTTCTCTTTACCTTTTGTTGTTGAATGTGATGCTTCGGGAGAAGGTATAGGGGCTGTCCTAACTCAAAGGGGACATCCAATAGCATTTGAGAGTCGAAAATTAAATCAATTAGAGAAAGGGTACTCCATCTATGATAAGGAAATGTTGGCAATCATGCATGCACTTCATAAGTTTAGACAATATTTGGTATGTGGGAGATTCATTGTAAAGACAGACCATAATAGCCTCAAGTTCTTCTTGAACCAAAGGGATTTGAATGATCGTCAATAAAAATGGGTAAGCAAATTGCAAGCTTATGATTTTGATATTGAATACATGAAAGGAAAGAATAATGTGGTTGCTGATGCTCTCTCAAGAAAGCCCACTTTGTGTTCCTTATCATCTATCTTTGCTGATTGGAAAGTCTCCATAATTTTAGAGTATGCTAAAGATTCATTTGCCACCAAGATTTTGGATAAGTTAGTGGATGATAACAGGTACAAGGTTGTTGATGAATTGATTTATTACAAGAACAGGATCTTCTTAGTGCCAGGGTCAAAAACTAAGGAGAGGATATTGAGGGCCTTTCATGACACACCTTTGGCTGGTCACCAGGGATACTTCAAGACATACAGGCAAATTCGAGAGCGGTTTTCATGGAAGGGTATGAAGGAGGATGTCCTTAAACACATTAAGGAATGTATGGTATGCCAACAAAGCAAGAGTGAGCAAAATTTTCCTGCAGGGTTGTTGCAGCCACTTCCTATTCCTGAACAAAAATGGAAAAGTATTTCCATGGATTTCATCACTGGGTTGCCCAAGGTTCAAGGTAAGGATTGCATATATGTGATGGTAGATAGACTAACTAAGTATGCACATTTCTTTCCTATCACATCTGATTTCAAGGCATCACAAGTGGCCGAATTGTTCTTCAAGGAAATTTTTAGATTACATGGTTTGCCTAGAAACATTGTTAGTGACCGGGACAGTAGATTCCTCAGCTCTTTTTGGAAGGAGCTCTTTCATTTGGCAGGAACTGAACTCACTCCCAGTACTAGCTATCACCTTCAAACAGATGGACAAACAGAGATAGTTAATAAATGGATAGAAGGATATTTGAGGAACTATGTTTCAAATCAACAACATGCTTGGGTGAAATGGTTACACCTAGGGGAGTATTGTTACAATACATCTCATCACATGTCTATTGGTATGCCTCCTTTTCGTGCTCTTTATGGTTATGATGCCCTTTCCTTTGTTGATCTAATACTTTCCGATAGCAGAGTACCCGGAGCAAGTGATTTCATCAAGCAAAGCCAAGACATAATAAGGTCCCTCGAGGATAATCTACAACATGCACAAAACCAACAAAAGATATATGCTGACAGGAAAAGGATTGAAAGATCTTTTGAGGTGGGAGATTTGGTATTTGTTAGGTTGCAGCCATATAAGCAAAGCACCTTGAAGAGAAGTGGGCCAGAGAAACTCAAGCCAAGGTTCTATGGGCCTTATAAAATCATCAAGAAGGTAGGAGAGGTAGCTTATGAATTGGAGCTCCCACCAAACAGCAAAATACATAATATTTTTCATGTATCTTGCTTAAAGAAGGTTCTAGGCCAGCAAACCATAGTATCTACAGAATTACCACCTCTTGATGATGAAGGGAAATTAGTTTTGATACCAGAAGAGATTTTGGATACAAGAGAGAAAAGGTTGAGAAACAGGAGCATCACAGAGCATTTGGTCAAATGGAAAGGATTACCACTAGAGGATGCAACTTGGGAAGGAGAACATATTCTTGAGAATTCCAACCTTCATTGCTTGAGGACAAGCAATATTTGGAAGGGGAGGACTTGTCATGTCCCCTATTCAAATAACTAAAAAAAATAAACTTTGTTAAGGCAGGCAGGCTCCAAAAAGGTGAAATTTCGAAAAAAAGGGTTAATCTTTAGAAACCAATGGACTAATAAATAAAAATTATTATTAAATTATATTTTATTAACCCCTCTTGGACGTGAGTTAGGGTTATGCCCTCTTTAAAAGGGGTTTGGAGGCATTTTGGGCTCATTCTACATCTTGATTCTTGATAATTTTCTTGTTGTTCTTCAGAGGCTGCCAAACCTATGGAGAAGGAAACCCAAGAACGGGAGTTTGCAGGTTTCCAAGAAGGCTAAGGATGGGAGTTTGAAGCCATTCCATGTGCATGCTCATACAGAGTTTGCCCTTGTGCTGAATAGTGCCGATTTGGGTGTTTTCGGGGTTGTTTTTGGTTTGAATTTGGGTTTTCAGTTGAGTGTTTCATATCAGTTTGGTTTGCTGTTGTATTTCAGACTTTATGATGTTAAAATAGAGCTGAATATATGTATTGGGTCGTGATTAAACTTCTAAGATAATTTATGAGTGTTTTGTGGTGTTTCCGGGCATTTTTGTGTTAATTTCGGGAGCTCGATTGAGCATAGTTTTGCTCTACATTTGTGATCTGTTGTGTAAGGGCTATACAAATCTAGAAATGTCATTTTGTAGGCTGTTATGCTGCTGAAATCTCTGTAAAAATGTCCATTTTCAGATTTATTAATAATTTGTGAAGTTGTGAAGTTTTTGGCACTAATTTGGACATACCCGATTTGGGTTTTATTGGAAAAATTGGCAGATCTTTGTAATATTGGTTGTTCGATTTTAAAGTTCGGATTTGAGGCTGGAAATATCATAAAAAATCAGTAAAGGGACATTACAATGACAGTAGTAAATACATCTCTATTGGTCTTCATTTCTTCAAACAAATCTTCATGCTTATGCTGAAAGTCTTCAAAAGAATAACAATGTTGATATGCAAGAGAACAAACATAGGGGTATACATCATACCTTACATCATCCTTACAAGATGCACGCACTAATAAAGGTGAAGTTGAATCACACATTGACATATACCTTTCAAACTCATGTTGCAACAAGGCTGAGACCTCATTTGTATTCAACAGATCTCTTTCGCAAACTTCTTCATGTTGATTGCAATTATTTCTTAGATAATCTGAAGAACTTATAATAGTGACACCATTAGTCATACAATCTGAACAATTAGTAGTACTTTCACAATATATATCCTCTTCCCTGCACCACATCTAGACATTAGATGCTTCACTACATTCAACTTCATTGCAGGAAGATATTTCAAGACTACTGTTATAACTCTTTTCATTCTCAAACATATTGTCATAGGACTCATCACTTTCACTATGACTATCAACATCTTCAATTTCAACAATACAATAACCATTCTTTTCTAAATAGCCTTCACATTCTGTAAATATTCTCTCAAAGTATTTAATCTTTTCAAATCTTGCTTTTGTTGTCCAATGTACTGAATCAGGCATGAAGACTAATAAAAACACAAAAGCCCATGATAATTCATTGGGTCTTGCTGAAATGGGAAGCTCTAAGATTTCCAACTTGAATTGCATGTAAATCTGAACTGCATCTAAGTCATCTACACTTCCCACATTCCTTCGGATAGAAGAAATGACTTGACTATGAAGCTTTCCATACAACATAAACAAATTTTCATGTACCTCTTCATAGCTTGACAGAGTATTATCAGATCTACAATCTGAATCCATTTTGAGAATGAAATTTTTACCTCTTTATCCTAGTGCTAAAAACCACTGAATAGAGGCAACCATGTTTTTAACGTTTGACTTCCATGAAAAGAAAACATGAAAACCAAAATACCTTAAGTGCTGGTGCTAACTTCGATCTGCTGATTTGGCGTAGATGCAAGACTGAAAATCCTTTACACCACTGGTCAAAACTTTGTAGAGTCGCCACCTCTTTACAAGAGGAATATAACAATCACTGCTGTGATTCACTTTTACATTTCAATTTCTTTATAACAGCAGATTTCAAACAGCACTTTAAAACTTATCAAGAATTTAAAACTTCTTTTCCAAGATCTATCAACAGTTTCAGATCTGCCCATACAACTAAAATTCTTTCAAAATTTTGCAATGAAATCAACTAGGAACAAACTGGTACAGAGATTTGAGAGCCGCCACTCACACTTGGTGAGAAATAAAATATAATTTGTCACTTGACAAATCTGAACTAGACCTTCAATGTAGGAGAAACTTGCAGATCACTAACATCTTGAAAAGAAAATATACTTTATAAATGAATTCTTGACTATGAAACTTTCTCAACAGTATTTGCAAAAACTAAACTGATTGAAGATAGACCTATGACAGTCATAGAACACAATTTTCATCCAGTTTCAACATACTGCTGATAATGAATAAAGCTTAACTGGAGAACATGAAACTTCAGCAAGGAAAAGGAACACATCTTGCTATTGATATGATATATCCAATCTATTTCACATCAGAGGCTCCTGTTCTTTCAACAAAATGGATTGTCATCTTATTTCCCCAACAAAGTCGCCATTTTGTTGGAGTTTGAAAATGTTACCCATTTCCAATTACCCTGATGAGAATATGACACATCTAAGGGTAGCTAACCCCCATTATCAACACATCCATTTAGACAACAGGCCAACTATAAGGCTATACTGCTTCTGCACTTCAGGCTCTGCAAAACCTAGGCGGGTGAACCTATAGATTCCTTATATGGTACCAGTTATCAAAGCATACACTGAATCTAATACAAAGCAGATAGAAACCCTTATTTCTCCTAATAACTTATGAAATAACATATATCTGCAGTAGCTAGATGCAAAACAATGAAATTCATAGGCTGAGTGAGGGCATTCTGTTTATAGCTCTTCAACATGAAAGGGAAATTCGTTTGATTAAAAATGTTGATTCAACAAAACCTCAAAAATGCAACAGTATAACCAGTGATCCTATAACTGATCAGTGCCTACTCCATTGAGCAATTCCATGAATTCAAAACATACATCTGTGACATCAGGGCGTATCTCATATACCAAACATCAGATCTATCCAACCACCTTGTGATTCAGACATCAGTGTTCATTCAGATCTCATTCTCACAAAATATCTTTCTCAAACAACCAGTAACCTTGTTTAAACATATTGAGCATTTACTTGGCCCTTTGGTCCAACAGCAAAATACATCAAACATACAACCTGAAAGGGATGCAAATGGGTCTCAAATCTTTGTTCCAAAACCACATAAGACTTACAGATTGCTGATACAGGAGACAAGAACCAAAACAAAACTAGTGAAATTGTTGCTCATATGTATTCCTTTCCTTGAAACTATACATTCAGATGCATAAAATTAAAACATGAAACAACCTAATATCTCAGAACTATCTATATTATCTCTACAATTTTGTTCACATGAGAGTTCTGCTGAAGAAAATGGTGTCACAGTCATGGAAACATGTCAAAATACTGGAACCAATGGTGTCACAGTCATGGAAACATGTCAAAATACTGGAACCAATGGTCTCACAGTGCAAAAATTGGAATCCCCAATGGTATCACAGCAATGAACTTTTTCTTCCCAGAAACTGGAACCCGCTCAAAGTATCAGAGAAAGAAAGATATAAACAAGAAAGAAATCTCGGATCTGTTCTGAAAATGACAAGTGTCCATTTGAAAAGCAATCCTTTGTAACTCAAAAACTTCTTTCTTCCATCTCTCATTCTAATCTAATCTTGTTTCATCATTTCTGTTACTGACTTGCACAATATCTCTGTTGAAATGATGCAACATTGCTGAGTCACCACAATATCTGATTTACCCATTGAAATGCTTGGCAAAAATTGGGTTAAATTGAGTGAATGTGAGAGACGTGAACTCCAACCGCATTCTTACTAAGTTTTACTGATCCCCTAATTGGATTTTTAATTTTTTACCTGTTCCATTGAGAAAAACTCCAAAATTTACGTTTTTGGCTATAACTCAAGCCAAGAGGCACCTGTGCAAGAACCAACCTCAAAATCAAAAAATTCAGCTCTTCCCGGTTCCGGTGGTATATTGGAGCATCTATTTTGAGCAAAATTTGACCCAAATATAGCCCTCTGAAGTTAAAGCCTCTGCTCATGTCTCTATGACAATATTTCACAAATATATGAACTTTCAAAAGTTAAAACTATATCAGAAGTTCAAACTTTATTTTAAAAAAAAGTCCATGTCAATTTTTTGACAAAATAATTTTAAAATGAAAATTTTAAAATCATTTTATTTTTCCTAGCCTCTTTAATTTCGGGTCAACTCCAGGTTTGACCAATGCCACGTGTCACTTTCTGATTGGCTGTTGACTCTTGCCGGATTCCTGAGTTTTTCAGTGACCTCGCTATGTCGCTGGCCGAATTTTTCAAGATTTTTCGGCTAGCGAGGTAGCGACCGCCGAATTTTTGGACTTTTCCGATCGAATTTGAATTTTCTAGCAACGTTTTTGGATTTTGCTTTAAAATTTAACATAGGCGTCCTACCAGCTGGCCGAGCATAGGCCCATGCACATGAGCTGGCTTTCACAAAAGCCTCTTGTCTTTTAGAAATTATAAGATGTGTAAGCCTTTGTATTTAAAGACATAAGAAAATCATTTCCCACTCAATGTGGGATAATACTTGCTGCATTTTCCTCAACTCCCCTGTAGATGCTGATTTCTACACAATGAAGAGCTATCCAGCTCCTTTGGCATGAGTTGCTTATTCTAAATGTGGAGCTCCATCTTGCTGGTCATTTTTTACTATGAATCTACAAACTTTTCATGGTAATAGTCATTTCTTATGCACATGGGCATTTATAATGCTGCTGCTCCCTTCAAAAACATGGATGCACCTTTAGAGAAGCCATGGGCTTGAAAAATGGGGGTTCTTTGCTTCCTTTTTTATGCACATATGGTCTTTTATTGATTGCTTGCTGCAAAAACGTGAATCACATGCTGCCTTGAGCTTTGTTTCACCAACAAATTTGTTCATTTCTCTAAAAAAAACATGGATGCTTCGTCCTCTGTGGATATTTGACTCTTTTCCTGGTGATGCCTTTGTTATGGCATGAAAGCCCTCTATTTTGCTCAATGCATCTGCACATTTTCTTAGTTTTCTTCTTGTGTTAAAACATTATATTGTCAAAACAAATAGCCCCTCACATTTATTTGATTCTTTTATCATTGAGAGAAAGTCCAATCTCATACAGTTAGTGAACTAAGATAATGGCAATGACTACAGTGAAGCATTGTAATGATTGTATGTAAAACAATCAATTTAAAATTTTATTTTAAATCATTTTCGCATTAGTGTGAAATTTGTGTCTGAAGGCCCGCCAGGTGGCCGTAAAAACTAACTCAATCAAGTAACCAGGCCATGAAAATCGGCATGAGTGTTCAATCCTGCATACTCTATCACACTGCAAATTTTCAACCCATGATGGATTCCGAGTCAAAAGATTTTAATTGCCGAACATCCATAATTCAATTACTTTGCAAGCAAACAATGTTAAAAAAACATAAACTGGGCTCGGGTTCGACATTATAAACTGGGTTATTGATCACTTGGGGTTTTGAAAACTAGGATATAAGCTCTTTGCCATGAAGAGGATATAATTCCATGTTTTGGGCTCATGAAGAATCACAGGGCACATTTGGCGAATTTCCGAAAACAAGCACTTGGAAATTTTAACTGGCAAATGTGTCAAAAGTGATCTTTGGTAAATGTACGGACATAAGAAAGTATGCAAATGGATTCATCATGACTTAAGAACTGGCATACTTCAAGGATTTCTAGGACACAACACAATGGTACAATCCATTTAGGCTAGCCAATCACAGGATCAAAGTTATAACATGCCGAACAGGGGTACGGATCAATCTGGATACCTTAGCCGTAACAAAACAATGCAAACTGGGTTTTTGATCATGTTAGCAAACTGATCAAATGGATTTGACATGATCTCAAAATTGGAACATATGAAGTGTCTTACCCCTAGAACACAATGCAAAAAGAATTTTTTCATTTGGGTCAACTGGGTCAAAGATATGATTGGTCGAACAGGGCTTCCCAGAATTGTGAACAACTAGTTAAATACACAACACAGTAAATGACCAACTTTGCGGGGTGCAAAACCTAGTCAAACTGATTTGAAATGACTTGAAAATTGAAACATAGGTTCTCTATTATGGACACTAAACATTCCCAAAGTGACTAGTCATGACACAGTCCTGGGTAAAAGATATTCAGATGCAAACTGGGCCTTTGATCACTATTTGACACTCGGCAGAATTGCAAATTTTGACACTAGCTCAAAATGGGACTTCACAGAATGATTCGGGATGGCAAAATAACATTGTGGATCATATGCATATGTCAAATGAAAGGTGTTAAGCCACTCAAACACCATCTAGGCCTCAAGCTATTAACTGACCACATGCATAAAAAGCACTTTAGAACATGATTTTACAAAATTTTCAAAATGTGACTAAAAATGAAGCATGCAATTTTCAGTCCCAACACTGACCATGCAATCAGGGGTGCATGGACTTTGTTTTGCATTATTTTGTTCCCATTTACATTTTTTTGGTGTGGGTTTGCTTTTATTTTAGTTGCATATATGTAAACTTCAAATACACCAACCCAATTGAAATCATCTTACGTAAGTACACGTCAATGTTAGAGCCCGTAGAAGCTGAATTTGATAACTGGTTTGAAAAGTGCCCTTCTGAGTCTAATAAAGAACTAGTGTTAGCAGTGACTTTATTAGTCCACAAAGTTTTCTCCGCACATGTAAAATTTAGAAGTGTATATAGAAATCCTGATTAAATTGATCCAATCAAGAGGATAACCAAAATTTGGTTCCTTTAAGAGGAATTCTCATTCAACTATATTGTGCACCTTAGTAATGTCTAGCTTAACGGTATCACTCTGTTCCTCTAGAATTACAATTTCTAAGAATTAGAAAACCAAACTTAATTTCAATTTTAATATTTATTAATAGTTTTACAAAATGCTCTTGGGTAAAGGCATCTGTTTTCATACAATTCAAATCGATGCACTGTAGTTCTTCTTCCTACATTCTTCTACGACACATCAAACATCTTCTGCCCATAATGTGCCAATTTTTGTCGAAAAATCTAGATCGTGATATGAGTTTTGCTTTCCCCCAAGGAAAAGTTTGTAACACAAAGAGCAGTACTCGTATTTCTTTGATCCCCTTCTTTTTACTATCCCTCCAAAAGATAAGTTGATTGTGTTAATTCTATTACTATTTCTTTGCACCACTATGGACATGTAAGTTTAGAGATCATGTCATCTTCTTTCAACAATTTTATCCTTTAATTATTGCTACTAGTCGGTTTTTTCTGTTAACTTGAATTCAACCATCATTATTCCTTCCGTTAATCATTATTCCTTCGGTTTTTTCTGTTAATCTGAAATATTCCTTTGGAAACGATTGTCTTGGTTTCAAAATCAGTTTGCTTAATGTCTATAGCAGCACCAATCGGGCTGCACATTACCATGCTGTCAAGAAAAATTATTTATTTGGGTGCCAAAGTTGTTTGAAGGCATTGCTTGGAAATTAATTATTTAAAAGCTGCATGCTATTGATTTTGAAGTAGAGCAAAATCTTGCTACATGGAAACGGTTCCTACTTGCCATAATTTAATGGGCTTGGTTTTCGTTTGGAAACGTAAATCAGATTCTGTTTTGGATTAATTCTGATTTTGGTGCATGTGATGCATGGTGTTTTGGATTTTAATATGAATGAATTAGATGTTCCATGATTGATTTATTCAGAAGTAGAAATTAGTTGAAGAGAGTTATGTCTGATTGTGTAGATCAACTTATATCGGGCGACACCAATAATATTGTGATAATACAGTTCGATCTTGAACCATTTGACAAAATGCTTGTATAGATAACTTCAGCAGCATGGTACTCCTTTGAAAAATGTAGAAGTGGTAAGAATAATTCTCTTCTGGTGAGTTTTAAATCAAGCAAATCTGCTATTTATGATTGGGGAAATTCTGTAGCAAGGTATTCCCATACAGTCGTTCTGATTATTCATTTAAGTGCTTGTAAAATTATAGGAAGTGGAAATCGTAATCTTTTTTTCGCTACGAGTTTTTGTTGAATCTAAAAAGTGGTAATTAAAGTCTCTTTATGATGATCTAATGAGTTGTTTTGGGGCGTTTTGTAAAGAAGTTTGTTGATAGAAGTAAAATTCTATTAAAATCAACAAAATTTATATCTACTTACTATGTTAAAAAGTCTCAAAATTGGTTGACAAATTTATAAATCATAAATAATAAATTAACTAATATTGAAACATCACATATAATAATAAAATATACCTTTTGAAATTTTGATTCACCCTTATTACCTTCAATACATGATTTGTCCATTCATCTTGTACAATTAGTTGGGGGTATGTACAAGCGTGCTTTTGAACTTTTGGATGGTTAGGTATTTATTTTTTGAATCATTTTATTGGTTTTGATTCACTGTGATTTACTCATCTCTCATCTTGTTATGTAGGCACTCCATTATCAAGGGTATCGATTAATTAATGTCATACTCCATTCTTAGGATTATGTACAAATCATTGAGGGTAGCTCAAGTTTTGTATTAAGGATCATGGAAACCTTGATAAAATCTTTGAGATATTCAATAGGTAGATGTTTCTATTCCAGATGCT
The DNA here is from genome assembly GCA_028749045.1 of Cupressus sempervirens. NCBI lineage: Eukaryota > Viridiplantae > Streptophyta > Pinopsida > Cupressales > Cupressaceae > Cupressus > Cupressus sempervirens. Next base: position 793,797,361 of record CM053786.1, read on the forward strand.
TAATTTTTTTTTAAATTATAGGTAATTGCTCAATCAGTATTGAATATTTTCAAGATTACTGAAATGATTTTGGGTGCACTTATTTTTCAACAGGACAAACAGATTTGCCAAGGCAATTGCAAGAAAGAATGTTATAGAGTATCTTCAAATCACACTCAAAATGGAGATTATTCTCCTTTAAGAAGTTGTGTTAACAGAAAAATAAAACGTATGTATTGAATAGAGAGGGAACCTCCAAATTCTTGGAAAATGTGGAGGAAAATGTTATAAGGATCACCACGTCAAATATGGACAAGCAAGTTGAACAACTATTTGACAAGTTTTATGAAATAGGGTTGGGAGCTCATAGTTTATTCTTTCAATTGCATGCATTATGTATAAAAGTTGGGGAAGAAGAGCTAGAAATCACCCAATTAAATAAAATTAGAAAAGAATTGGAGCGGGGAGGAGCATAGAATATTGAGAAACATTTTTAGCCAGAATTTTTGTGCCTTCGGAGATGTTATGCTTGACTAGAAGGCGATGTTATTTTCAGGGATAATAAATTCATAGAAGAGTTGTGGAGTTGGATAAAGATGCAGTTCTTTATACCTTGCTTCCTTTTTGTTGCCTCTTGTTGAAAGCTAAATAGTACACCCCAAACAAATCATAAAGGTAACAACAAGGAAGCAAAGTATAAGGAATTGCATTTTCATCCAACTCTGTGGCTTTGACACGAATTTGGTATCCCTGGAAATGAAATTGCCTTCCAGTCTAGCATTACATCTCCCGAGGCTCAAAATTTTGGCTAAAAATGTCTCTTAATATTTTATGCCCCACCTCATTCCAATTTTTTTCTAATTCTATTCAATCAGGTTTGTTCCTAGCTCTTCTTCCCCAAATTTTATGCATAATGTGTGCACTTGAGAAAATGAACTATGATCTCTGAACCTCATTTTGTAAACTTGTATAAGAGTTGTTCAACTTGTTTGTCCATGTTTAACATAGTGATCCTTGTAACATTTTCCTCCTCATTTTCTAGAAATGTGGAGATTCTTGCTCTATTTAAAACATAATGTATATTTTTTTGTTGACACATGACTTTTGAAGATTATGCTAAACATGAGATTCTTCTACTTCTTTTGAGATTCCATCATGGATGTTATCAACACTTTTGGCAATTCAAGGACTCCAATTTTTTACAATTTATTTAGAGTTTTAATTATACACCATACTATTGTGTATTACTATATGGAAGGGATGTAATGACCACCATTCATAGAAGCTTTGAAAAGTGAAGGGCACATAGTTAAAATTCTAATGATCACTACCCTTAAATGGGGTTGTGGTGATGATGATCTAATGCAAACAAAATGGGGTTATGGCTGAATAAAGCATTTGATTGATCACCAAATATTTTTTGATCAAGCTATACCTTTGGCTTGTGGATTTTATACTTGAAAGTACTTTGTGTTTGGCCACAGTGAGTATGCTTATTGGGCAATTTTAGTTAATGTAGATTTATTGCATTTCTTTGTTAAGAGTCAAAAATTGGAGCTCAAGATTACCTATGATTCTTATGGGTAAGACATTAAAAACCTCAAAAATAGTGCCAAGACATTATGTTTAGAAAATTAATATGATTTAATCTCTTTTTAAAAATGATTATAAGAAACCCTTTGTTTGATTTAATTGATTTCATTTTAATGGTTGTCCAAAAACATGTGATACTCATAAGTCTACTAGGCAATTTTAGGTATTTCAAATTGATTGTGTTTCTTGGTTTAATTTCAAACATTGGAGATCGATACTACCTATAATTTCTTATAAGTAAGAAATTAAAAATCCTAGATATATTACCTAGACATAATGTTTAGAAAACTTATGTGGCTTAACCTCTTTCTAGAAATGATTATAAGAAATAAAAAATTATTGATTTAATTGAAATGTGTGTTCAAAACCATGTGATATATTGAGTTGCTTTAGGTATTGTAGATTGCTTGTGTTAAAATATAATAGAACAACTATTGCATGAATGATCCTAAGAATAACTTTATGTTTGATATTAAACCAAAGTATCATATTCCAAAGATATAAACAAAAAATGCTACAACAAAATCACATAGGTTATATAAGAAACTTGACCCAACCATTATCCACATGGTGCACCTTGTGAAAAATTCTACACACAAGCATGCTTCAATCTCAAGGCAATGGGTGTTAGGTCTTCTCCTTAATTCATACTTTTTACAAATGCATAGAGACAACAAATTAAGAGCATTCACATAAGAAAACAACATACCTCACCAAGCAACACATTAAACCATTTCATGTTAACCAATAGAAAGAATATAAATAAATATATAAGAGAATGAATTTACACGAGTAAGAATTCCCTTCTCCACAAAAGATTAACTCCCTCCTCATTTAAATTTGGGAACACCATATTTGATGAATATTTGTTGGTTTAAGTGAATACAACTTACTGGAAGTGTCTTAATGAATCTCTTGAAAATCATATTAGTGGTACAAAAGGAGTAGAAGATCACTAAGGATGAAGTAGGAATGATTGAGGGAGAGAGTAAATATATGCACAACTATAGTATAAAGGATAATGTCCAAAAGGATTTGTCTTTTAAAACAACATCAAAGTAGCATATAGAAGTGAAAAAGACCCTGTTAATCCCTAAGTCATGTTGTCTATTAGTGTTAAATACTTGGTCATTCACAAGGTAGGGTTATTTGGTCATCACTCCAACCGAGTCATCCTATATAGGCTGAGCTAAGGAGTAAAGGCTTGTAAATATTCCAATTCATGTGCTAGCAGTAGTTATTTCCAAGTGAGCTAATAGTCACCAAGTACTCTAGTGAATATCAAGTCTGTTAGGGATAACAATTGATGCCAACTGATATGGAGGCCAAGTTGTTCAATTCATGCTAAGAAAATTTAAGCTAGGGGGAGTATGTGCAAGATCATGGTCAACCAAACTATGGCCTTAAGTGGTAGTGAAAAACCAAAAAATCAGGGTTATGTCAACTTGACACATAATTTTAAAGTGATTTTGGACTTTATATCAAAAAGTAGTAAGAAAATAATCTATAGGAAATTGAATGTAGTTTCTAAACTACTAATTCTTATCTTGAGAAAATAATAATTGATTGGTCAAAAGTTTGGATTTTAATGCAGTACTATGAAAATTTCAAGGCGAAAATAAAAAGTAGGTGTATGTCTTACCACCTTAATCAAAATCAAATGATAATATTTTTTAAATATAATTATAGATATAAAAAGTAGAGTCATGCTCCGATGTGATACATATTTTTGGGTATTTTTATTCCAAATAAATAATTAAATATGAATTTTCTACTAAAACTTTTTTGAAAAAAAAATTCCCATGTTTGACCACCTTAACTAATAGAAAACTTTACCAAATTTAATTTTTATTTTATTTTTCTTATAATAGGCAAAGCATAAAATGTGACACAACTTTTGGATTTAAAAAATGTTATACCATTTGAAAGTTGAGTTATTTTTCAATCAGTATGTCAATCAACACTTTACAATCATCTTCATTGAAAATTAACTAATAAATATTTATCGAATTCAGAATTTGATAGCAATTATATCGATGAAATCTCGAGAGTGTTATAAAAAAACTATTTTTGTTTCATTCAATTTCGATGAAAACAACATTGTTAGATGGCTACCCAAAGTCCGAGTGTCAGTGAAACCCTTCTCAAACACATTTTTTGGGTTGACTGAATAGGCTTAGTAAATACCAAGGCTAATCGGATACCCGAATTGAAATTAGTTATCTGATCAGGTCTAAGATTTTTCAATTGAAATTTGGAGAGAAATTTGAGAGGAGAGATTTTCCAATGTCAAATTTGGAGGGAGAGAAATTTGAGAGGAAATAAATTTAAGAGGGAAACTTTAGAGTGTTTTAGAGGGAAATTTATTTGGGGGAAGTGTGGACATTGATATTATTATTATTAACTATTATTATTATATATGATTATAATTATTATTATATTATAGCAATATGTATGATTATTATAATTAAATATAATATAGTTATAAATATTATTATTATTATTATAACTAAATATAATATAGAAATATATATGATAAATATTATTATTATTAAATATATATAGTAATATTATATGACTATTATTGTATACAAGAATATATATGGTTATTATTATTATTAAATATATGATTATTATTGTTATATAATCTAATAATATATTACTATTATACTAAAATATATAATACTATATTATTATTAAATATAATATTGTCATAAAATACATCAAAAGGGGTCATAGGTTAACCTATGACCCCTTTCAACGCATTCCCAATCGGTCCCTAGGGGTCCTAGGGGTCCTAAGGATATACATTTTCATGAAATGCTTCGAGAGGGGTCATAAGTTAACCTGAGACCCCTCTTGATGCATTGGAACCAACCAAATGCATCCATAGGGGTCCTAGGACCCCTTGGGACATAGGTTGTGATGAGATGCATAGAGAGAGGTCATAGGTCATCCTATGGCCTCTTTTGACCCATATAATAGATTATAATATATCCCTAGGGGTCCTAGGACCCCTGGAGACATATGCCATCATGGAACATGTCAAAAACCTCTTTCAACCCATAAAAACAATTATAATATGTCCCTACGGGTCCTAGGACCTCTCAGAGACATATGTTGTAATAAATTGTGTCGAAAGGGGTCATAGGTCATCCTATGGCTTCTTTTGACCCATATAAATGATTCTAATATGTCCCTAGGGGTCCTAGGACCCCTAGAGACATATGTCATCATGGAATGTGTTGAAAGGGGTCATAAATCATCCTTGGGTCCCTTTTAACCCATATAAATGATTCTAATATGTCCCTAGGGGTCCTAGGCCCCCCAGACACATATGTTGCAATAAAATGTGTCGAAAGGGGTCATAGGTCATCATATGACCCCTTTTAACCCATATAAATGATTGTAATATGTCCCTATGTTTCTTAGGACCCCTAAAGACATACGTCATCATGGAATGTGTCGAATGGGATCATAGGTCATTCTATGGCCCCTTTCAACCCATATAAACGATTATAATATGTCCCTAGGGGTCCTAGGTCCCCTAGCGATATGTTGTAATAAAATGTGTTGAATGGGGTCATAGGTCATTCTATGGTCCCTTTTAACCCATATAAACAATTCTAATATGTCCCTAGGGGTCCTAGGGCCCCCAGCGACATATGTTGCAATAAAATGTGTTGAAAGGGGTCATAGGTCATCCTATGGCCCCTTTCAACCCATATAAATGATTGTAATATGTCCCTGTGTGTCCTAGGACCCCTAGAGACATACGTCATCATGAAATGTGTCAAATGGGGTCATAGGTCATTCTATGGCCCCTTTTGACCCATATAAATGATTCTAATATGTCCCTAGGGGTCCTAGGTCTCCTAGTGATATGTTGTAATAAAATCTGTCAAAAGGGGTCGTAGGTCATCCTATGACCCCTTTCAACCCATATAAACAATTATAATATGTCCCTAGGGGTCCTAGGACCTCTAGAGACATATCTTGTAATAAAATGTGTCAAAAGGGGTCATAGGTCATCCTATGGCCCCTTTTGACCCATATAAACAATTCTAATATGTCTATCAGGGTCTTAGGATCCCTAGAGACATATGTCATCATGGAATGTGTCGAAAGGGGTCACAGGTCATCCTTTGGCACCTTTCAACCCATATAAATGATTATGATATGTGCCTAGGGGTCCTAGAACCCCTAGTGACATATGTCATCATGGAATGTGCCAAAATGGTTCATAGGTCATCTTATGGCCCCTTTTGACCCATATAAATGATTGTAATATGTCCCTAGGGTTCCTAGGACCCCTAGAGACATATGCCATCATGGAATGTGTCGAGAGGGGTCATAGGTCATGCTATGGCCCCTTTTGACCCATATAAATAATTGTAATATGTCTGTAGGGGTCCTAGGGCCCCTAGAGACATATGTTGTAATAAAATGTGTCAAAAGGGGTCATAGGTCATCCTATGACCCCTTTCAACTCATATAAACAATTATAATATGTTTATAGGGTCCTAGGACCCCTAGTGACATATGTTTTAATAAAATGTGTTGAAAGGGGTAAAAGTCACCCTATGGCCCCTTTTAACCATATAAATGATTATAATATGTCCCTAGGGGTCCTAGGACCCCTAAAGACATATTTCATCATAGAATGTTTCAAAAGGGGTCATAGGTCATCTTATGGCCCATTTTGACCCATATTAATTATTTTAATATGTCTCTAGGGGTCCTATGACCCCTATAGACATATGTCATCATGGAATGTTTCGAAAGACCTATGGCCCCTTTCGACCCATATAAATGATTGTAATATGTCCCTAGGGGTACTAGGACCCCTAGAGACATATGTCATCATAGATTGTACTCAAAGGTGTCATAGGTCATCCTATGGCCACTTTCGACTCATATAAATGATTGTAATATGTCCCTAGGGGTCCTAGGACCCTTAAGACATATGTCATCATGGAATGTGTTGAAAGTGGTCATAGGTCATGCTATGGTCCCTTTCGACCCATATAAATGATTGTAATATGTCCCTAGGGGTCCTAGGACTCCTAGAGACATATGTCATCATGGAATGTGTCGAAAAAGATCATAGGTCATGCTATAGCCCCTTTCGACCCATATAAAAGATTGTAATATGTCCCTAGGGGTTCTAGGACTCCTAGAGACATATGTCATCTTGAAATGTGTCAAAAGGGGTCATAGGTCATCCTATGTCCCCTTTCGACCTATATAAACGATTGTAATATGTCCCTAGGGGTCCTAGGACCTCTAGAGACATATGTCATCATGAAATGTGTCAAACGGGGTCATGGGTCATCCTATGGCCCCTTTCGACCCATATAAATGATTATAATATGTCCCTAGGGTTCTAAGGGGTCATAGGTCATCCTATGGTCCCTTTTGACCCATATTACAATCATTTATCGGACCCCTAGCGACATATGTTGTCATGCAATGTGTCGAAAGGGGTCATAGGTCACCCTATGACACCTTTCAACCCATATAAATGATTGTAATATGTCCCTAGGGGTATTATGACACATAAAGACATATGTCATCATGGAATTTGTCAAAAGGGGTCATAGGTCATCCTATAGCCACTTTCAACCCATTAAAATGATTGTAATATGTCTTTAGGTGTCCTAGGAACCTTAGAGACATATGGCATCATGGAATGTGTCGAAAGGGGTCATAGGTCATCCTATGGCCCCTTTCGACCCATATAAATGATTATAATATGTCCCTAGCGGTCCTAGGGCCCCTAAAGACATATGTTGTAATAAAATGTGTCAAAAGGCGTCATAGGTCATCCTATGACCCTTTTTGGTCCATATAAATAATTATAATATGTCCCTAGCCATCATAGGACCCCTTGAGACATATGCTATAATAAAATGTGTTGAAAAAGGTCATCCTTTAGCCCCTTTCGACCCATATAAGAAATCATAATATGTCCCTAGGGGTCCTAGGACCCCTAAAGACATATGTTGTCATGAAATGTTTTGAAAGGGGTCATACGTCATCTTATGGCCCCTTTTGACCCATATAAATGATTCTAATATATGTCGTCATGGAACATGTCGAAAGGTGTCAAAGGTCATCTAATGGCTCCTCTCAACCCATATAAATGATTGTAATATGTCCCTAGGGGTCCTAGGGCCCCTAGAGACATATGTTGTAATAAAATGTGTCGAAAGGGACCCATATAAACAATTATAATATGTCCCTAGGATCCCTAGAGATGTATGTTGTAATAAAATGTGTCAAAAGGGGTGATAAGTCATCCTATGGCCCCTTTTGATCCATATAAATGATTATAATATGTTCCTAGTGGTCCTAGGACCCCTAGCGACATACATCATTATGAAATGTGTTGGAAGGGGTCATAGGTCATCCTATGGCCCCTTTCAACTCATATACACAATTCTAATATGTCCCTAGGGGTCCTAGGACCCCTAGAGACATATGTCATCATGGAATGTGTCGAAAGGGGCCAAAGGTCATCCTATGGCCCCTTTCAACCCATATAAATGATTGTAATATGTCGTTAGGGGTCCTAGGGCCCCTAAAGACATATGTTATAATAAAATGTGTCAAAAAGGTTCATAGGATGACCTATGGCCACTTTTGACCCATATAAAAAATTATAATATCTCCCTAGGGGTCCTAGGACCCCTAGAGACATATGTTGTAATAAAATGTGTCGAAAGGGGTCATAGGTCATCCTATGGCCCCTTTCGACCCATATAAATGATTATAATATGTCCCTAGGGGTCCTAGAACTCCTAGAGACATATGTCATCATGGAATGTGTCAAAGCCCCTTTCGACCCATATAATAAATTCTAATATGTCTTTAGGTGTCTCAAGACCCCTAGAGACATATGTTGTCATGAAATGTGTCAAAAGGGATCATAGGTTTTCCTATGGTCCATTTTGACCCATATAAACAATTATAATATGTCCCTAGGGGTCCTAAGACCCCTAGAGGCATATGTTGTCATGGAATGTGTCAAAAGGGGTCATAGGTCATCCTATGGCCCCTTTCAACCCATATAAATGATTCTAATATGTCCCTAGGGGTCCTACAACCTCTAGAGACATATGTCATCATGGAATGTGTCTAAAGGGGCCATAGGAGGGGTCATAGGTCATCCTATGGCCCCTTTCTACCCATATAAACAATTATAATATGTCCCTAGGGGTGCTAGGACCCCTAGAGATAGATGTCATCATAGAATGTGTCGAAAGGGGTCATAGGTCATACTATGGCCCATTTTGACCCATATAATCAATTCTAATATGTCCCTAGGGGTCCTAGGGCCCCTAGAGACATATGTTGTAATAAAATGTTGTGAAAGGGGTCATAGGTTATGCTATGGCCCCTTTCGATCCATATAAACAATTCTAATATGTTCCTAGGGATCCTTGGACCCCTAGAGACACATGTCATCATGGAATGTGTCGAAAGGCATCATAGGTCACCCTATGGCCCCTTTTGAACCATATAAACAATTCTAATATGTCCCTAGAGGTCCTAAGGCCTCTAGATACATATGTTATAATAAAATGTGTCGAAAGGGATCATAGGTTATCCTATGGCCCCTTTCAACCCATATAAAAATTATAATATGTTGCTAGGGGTCCTATGGCCCCTAGATCATAGGTCATCCTATGACCCCTTTCGACCCATATAAAAAACTATAATATGTCTCTAGGGGTCCTAAGACCCCTAGAGACATATGTCATCATGGAATGTGATGAAAGGGGTCATAGGTTATCTTATGGCCCCTTTCAACCCATTTAAACAATTCTAATATGTCCTTAGGGGTTCTAGGACCCCTAGAGACATATGTCATCATGGAATGTGTCAAAACAAGGTTAGAGGTCATCCTATGGCCCCTTTCAACCCATATAAACGATTATAATATGTGCATAGGGGTTCTAGTACCACTAGAGACATTTTTTTAATAAAATGTGTCGAAAGGGGTCATAGGTACTCCTATAGCTCCTTTCGACCCATATAAAAGATTCTAATAATAATAACAACAATAATATATGTTGTTATTGTAACAAGTAAAAATAATATAGTAAAAACATAATGATATAGTAAAAATAATAATAATAATATAATAATCGTATATATATATATATATCATATTTATAGATAATAATAATAATAATAACATAATATGTTATTATATATTAATAACATATATAATATATTACATTATTATATTTAATAATAATATAGTAAAAATAATAATAATAACACAATATATTATTATATATTAATAGTTAGCATAGGTCATAATAATAATAACATATATTATTATATTAAATAATAATATATTATAAGATAATACATAACTCATTACTCAATAATAATGAATAGTAATTCATTTTCCCCTCCAATATTTGGGTGGCAATATCGGATACCTGATTTGAGATTAGGTATTCGATTTGAAATTAGATACCTAATTTTACTAGCATGATTTTTCCAAAATTATTCCATGTGATTGCAGACCTGACAACATCGCTTTTTGTGAGCCTTTTTCACGGGTTTTAGGAAAAGTCATGTTTTGGGACCCAAACAATCAAAAAATGTTTGATAATATATCCCTAAGTGTCCAATATTGTCATGTGAATGGGGAGCAGTAGTCATCGAAAGGCTAAACGCAAAAGGAAGATATCTAATGAGGACATTGTGACATATAGGGAAAGGGACAAAATAGAACACTGAAGGAAAAGACAAGGTATGTTAAATGTGAGTCAAGTTGATGATGAATTAGTTGAAGGTGAAATCATAGAGTCAGATAATGAATATGTATAGTTGGAGAATGAAAATGTACCTATTGAAAATGATGATGCCGGAATTGAAAATTTAGAGAATGAAAATTTTGAGGATGAAATGCTACTAGGTCATGATGTAAATTGCATAATTGACCATGTTGAACATGACAATGCATAGGAACCTAATGCACAAGAACCTTACATATCTCTTAATTATAATCAACATGAAAGTTCTAGAATACCAAAATGGATAATTGAAATTGATGAAATGATTATTACCAATTTGAAAGAGAAAAAATTAGAAAGAACCTTTCAGTTATGGGCTTCAAGACTATTTAAGATGTTTTTCGGCAACAAGACAGTGGTGGAGCAATGTCAACTTTTTATTCACTTATTAAAGATGCAAAAGATGAGATCTATGCTTTCCAAATTAAAGATTTGTGTCAATAAAAAGTTGGAAAGAAATGTCATTATTGTGAAGAATCTTTTCAGTGCTCTCAATAGCATTGGAAAAAATAATAGGGACAAGGATAAGAGAGCTGCTCGAAAGGTTATTACAACCTCTTTGGTAAGTCATCTTTTGAGAAAGGGTAGATATATGAGACAAACTTGTATTGACTTGAACCTAAATCATACTACTTTGAGAAGAGCACTTAGTCGATGAGAGAGAATTGATGATCCTTTTCAAAATGAAACATGGGCTTTTGGTGCGAGACTTCCACATTTTAATAAGAAGCTATCAGATGATGTGAAGGAAGAAATTACACAATTTTGGCACTCTAACTCATGAGTATCACCCAATGCTTAAGATGTGTTAAAGTTGAGAACTAGCATCAGAGATTGCACGCCACATCCTAAACACTATTTGGAGGTAAGTCAAACTATGTTGTTCAAACAATTTAGAGAGAGTCATCCAAGTCTTCATATATCACAAAGGGTTTTTGAATCTTTGAAGCCATTTTATTGTGTGCCACTTAAAATTTGAAATACATGTTATTGCAAATATCATGTTGAGTTTTCTATGCACCATGAACTATTATGCTCCATTCGTTCTACTTTGCATAGTAAAGAAATGTTGGAGAATTGTGGTGCTAGTGGGCTTCCAAAATCATCAAGAGACTTGCTGGATCAATTTTTATGTCATAGAGTTAATGGTTGTTTCTTTTATAGAAATGCTTGCTTAAATGAGAAGTGTTCAAAATGTGGTGGCTTATCCAAGTTTGACACATATTTTCATGAGGTGTGCAAACAAGATCTTGGAAAGAAAATAGTTAAAAAAAAGGTATATGAAATAGTGAAATACACACTGAAGAGTGGGGGTTAGGGCTTTAGATGTGAATTGGTTGGAAAAGAAATCAATGTGGCTAGTTTTATTTTATATTTTAGCGCAAATATTTTTTACAAGTATGCAAGACGTAGTCACAGGTCTCAGTGGTTGGATCAACAATTTAAAATGTGTAAGAAGACTTTTCCCATTGGCACTATTATATCAGTTGTTGATTTTTATGAGAACTACACATTGCAACCTCAAAATGAGACACAATCTCAATATTACAACTCCATTTAGATTGTTATTTTCATCCACATAACATATAGACATGCCCCTGATAGTGCAAAAGATAATTAGAAGATTATTAGAGAGTATCATTTTTATATGAGGGATGATAGATCTCACTCTCATGAGTTTGTGAAACATTGTTTCGAGAATTATTTTGATTTCTTACAGGAACATGCAATTTCTATGGATAGACATATCATTTGGTTAGATAACTATACAGGTTAGTTCAAGAATGCTTGCATGTTTTATTGGTTGTGTAGGATGCACGTAGAAAGGGGGTGCCTCATATTTGGAGTTTTTTTTGAGTCTGGCCATGGAAAAGGGGAACATGATGGAGTAGGGGCATGTGTGAAGAGAGCTCTAGTTAAGGAGCAATTGAAGATTTCAGCAATAGAGCTTCTTGATGCTCGTAGCATTGTTGATTGGTGTAGTTTAGCATTATCACAGAGGGGGACTCTTGATTTAGTGGTACACAAGTTCTTTTGGTTGGTTGAGGAAAGGTCCATAAGTGATAGATCAGATTGTGCTATAGTGAGAGACTCATCAAAAATTCATTCATTCTAGAGCTTTGATTCTAGTACATGGACCATTTGGACATGACAACTAGCTTGCTTTTGTCCTAGTTGTTTTCAGTGTGATTGGGACCATTGTGAGTTGAGTGAGTAGGTGGAAACATGGGCTCCACATTATCTTACTCCATTGTCTATCATAGCCTCTATTATAAATGATGACATGGAAAGTTCACTTGAGTATAACCATTTATTAGATTTTCTTCATCCGGGACATGTCTTTGCATTGGTTGCACCACAGGGGAATGATGAGAAATCTGATTATTGGTTAGCACATTGTGTAAGAGGTAACCAAAAGCTTACACAACTATGATGATGGATTCACATATCCTACTGGTTTAGTGGTTGTCGTTGGAACATGGCTGTAGACATTCATGCTTAGAAGGAATTGAATTCCTGCATTCGAAGACTATCAGAAGCACAAAATAATTCTCATAATTCGCATCTTATTATAGTAACGAATGTAATGTTGTTGAAGCATCAAGGAAGACCAAAAGTAAAAGAACTTTTTACTATTACTAATGTTGATCATGAAGCCCTATTGGAGACCCTAAAATAGAGAGAGGACCGTACTGGAACACTTGACTAGGCATATTTACTTCTTATGTTATTTTCTTCACAATGATTCAGTGAACCGATGATTATCTTGTTTAATACAATAAGTTACTAATTTTTTTATGATATTGGAATGTGGGTACATCACAAAGAGTGGGGGGGGGGGCGTTGTTGGGGATAATTCTTAACATTTATGATGTAAAATGTGAATTTTTTTGTATATGGTTTTTGTAATAATGAAAAAAGATAGGTTAAATTAGTTACATATTATAACTTTTATTTTGGTAGGTTCTTTGTAAGGAATTATAAGAGGAAGATATTGAACAAATTCTTGCAAATCATATTTGCATGTGGTACAAGGCTATAAGGATAATTTTAAGAGCATTTATAACTATATGAGTATTGAAGCAAGGAAACAATGAAAGGTAATTGCTTACGGATATCTTATTACAAATTTGGCTTTTTTCTTATTTGATGTAGAGCTGACATTATGATTATTAAAATCATTTTTATCAAACTAATCAAATAAGACAAATCTAGAAAATACGAATGAACAATTAGAATACTTGATTCCTTAAAAAATAATTTGGGGAAGGTATCAATAAGTTTGAATACTCATTCAAAATGAGGCATTGAAACAAGAAGTGATTTTATGATGCTAATATTGTGTACGCCTTTTACTACAAGTCTTATCAATGCATTTTATTTATTTTTTATGGTGTGAGGTTTCCATTGTATATTTTACTCATTATTTTATTCTAATAATGCGATCTTGTATATTGTCAAAGTTAAACCCTTGTATATTGTCAACATTTGGGATTGAATCAACATGTTGCATTTGATCCTCTCCATAATCATCTTCATGTTCAAGTGCTACTTTGAATGGTGACTCCTCCCTTGACTTGAGCTGGGAAAAATACCCAATTGTACAACCTCTTGAAAGCACAAACTTTAAGCTTCATTTTCTGGTTTCTATAGTGTTTATCCTTTTTGTTGGTTCATCATGGTTACCATGCATTATTATAACCATGCCAACTCTTCCTCCATTGGCAAAAAGTGTGGCAACAATGCTTACCAAATTGATTTGCCCCTTGATATTAACTTGTCTCCTATATTTAATGTTTTTGATTTGTATGCTTTCAAAGGTACTTTTTCAACTAATGTGGATCTAGGTACACTTGAAGAACCCAAGGAGGAGTTAAAGAAAACCATACCACGTATGCCTAAACCAGTGGTGGAAACTATTTTGGACAAGAGGATCAGTAAGAAAACAAGGAGGAAAACATATTATGAGTATCTAGTACAGTGGAAGGGGCAAACAACAACAGATGCCACTTGGTTGACTGAGAAGGCTCTTAAGGCCTATGGCATTGAACCTTCACTTCTCAACATTATTGAGACTGGAGTTTCTATTATGCACGGGAGAATGGTGTAGAGCACCTAATTTTTTGTTTTTTCTTTCTTGATGTAATAAGATCTAGGGATAGATCTAATGATCTCCCTATGACCATCCACTTTTGTAATGGACACAAGACCCCATGGTGCAACTATAAGCCTTGGGCATCAATTGGTCCAATAAAGTGGATTTTTGGTTATTTCTATGTTTTATAGGTATTTTAGGTGTTTAGAACACTAGTAGGGTCCCTAGGAGTTTGTGGAATCCATTTACAAGCAAATTTGCAATAAAAGTTGTCTTAGCACAAAAATTGCAAAAATTGCAAAAAGTTGCTTAGCAACTTTTGCAATTTTCTTGACAACATTTCAAAATGTAACTCCCAATGGCTAAAAATGTCCATAGGTTGGTTTAATCATTTTCAAATAGCCTATAAAGGCTCTAAACATTTGAAGGAGATAGATTGAAAAAACACATTGTACTTGCTCTCAAATCAATAAAAACTTCTTGTTTCCAGTGCATTTTTTTTAATTTCTCACATGCAGTATGAAACAAAATGGTTGAAGGGTGAACTTTTTGCATTGATAAGTTGGCACTATTCATTTAGAAGATCTTGGTTTTAGTTTGAAGTTCCTATCAATCATTTTGCAAAAGATATCCTATTTTCTTGGTTGTTGGTCTTAAAATCAGGGTTTGGTCAAAAAAATGACCCTAACTTGATTCTCCATTAGTGGATTTCTTTCCATTTTTGCATGGAGAAATTTAGGGATGTAATTTATCATATTTTGGAAGTTTTGGAGTAGGAGGTTGCATTGGTGAATTTTGAGAGCAAGCCCTAGGTCAAATATCTCTATGCATTTGACCTTGTTTTGGAGGAATTTGAGTGGATAGGATGGTGGAAAGAGTTTGAGGACTTGGTGTAAAAATAAAGTACCCTTATTTGAGTTTTAAGAATATCTTGGTGGTAGAGATTTGACTTCATGCACCCATTCTTGACCATTTTCCTTGAAAACCAAGCCTAAAGTGGCTAATTAGGCCTATGTACTTGGTGTTGGTTGAGATATGTTGGAGTGGAGTTGGTCTTTGAAACTTTGGACACACCCTTTAGCATCTCTAGAAGAGCTAGTGATTTTTGTGTGGATTCTATATCACCCAAACATGTTGAGCCCTTAGGCCCACCCATTTGAATTAGTAGGAAAATTGATTGGTTATCCAACAATGCTCATGCTAAGAAAGCTTATTAATTGATCACATACCAATCACATCTCATAAAAAAAAATCAAGTAATGCATACATGAGGCATGCACAATCACTAACCATTCCATGCACTTTTTTATAACATCAATACATGGAACACTGGTGTAGAGCACCTAATCTTTTTTCTTTTATTGATGTAATAAGGTCTAGGGATAGATCTAATTATCTCCTTGTGACCATCCACATTTGTAATGGACACAAGACCCCATGGTACAACTATAAGCCTTGGGCATCAATTGGTTCAATAAATTGTATTTTTGTTAAATTCCATGTTTTCTAGGCAAGTCTAGGTGTTTAGAACATTAGTAGGATCCCTAGGAGTTTGTAGAGTCCATTTGCAAACAAATTTGGCTTAGCAACTTTTTCAATTTTCTTGACAACTTTTCAAAATGTAACTCCTAACAGCTAGAACTATCCATAGGTTGGTTGAATTAGTTGTAAATAGCCTATATAGGCTCTGAGAATTCGAAGAAGGAGATAGATTGAAGAAACACATTGTACTTGCTCTCAAATCAATAAAGAACTTACTATTTCCAGTGCATTTTTCTAATTTTCCATGTGTAGTATGGAACCAAATGGTTGAAGGGTGAACTTTTTGCATTGATAAGTTGTCACTATTTATTTATAAGTTTTTGGTTTTGGTTTCAAGTCCTTGTCAATCATTTTGCTAAAGTTATTCAATTTCCAAATACACATCCATAAAAGTGAATAAAAATAACATTCTACGACATTAAAGGATCACCACAATGTAACTTTGAAACCACTAATCTTTGCATTGAATTGTTAGCCCTATTAGCTTTGGGTGGGTGGGTGAACCCTAGTGACACCCTTGTTTTGGCCATGGAGACCATCCATCGTCTATAGCCACCCCATATCAAGGAGTCTCCAAGGTGCTCTAAGTGCATTTTGAGGTCGATCTTCTGAGGGTCATAACTTGGAGCTCATGAGGGCTATTGATTAAATGTTAAATTCTACAAGACGATGATGCTAAGGCCTAAAATAACCTATCTCATTTTTGAGAGATCACATTCCATTTGGATTAGGCATTCCATTTGGATTAGGCACAACGATCTCACCTGATGCCAAAACTCGTAACTTTGAAACTACTGATCTTGGCATCAAATCATCACTTCCATTAGCTCTAGATGGGTAGGTGAACCCTAGTGACACCCTTATTCTAGCCACGTAGATCATCCATCATTTGCAGCCACCCTGTACCGAGGAGTCTCCAAGGTGCTCTAAGTGCATTTCGAGGTCGATCTTCCAAGGGTCATAACTCAGAGCTAATGAGGGCTATCGATGAAACATTGAATTCTATAGGATGGTGATTTCAAGGCCTAAAATAACCTATCTCATTTTTGAGATATCACATTCTATTTGGATTTGGCATAGTAATCTCGCTCGATGTGCAAACTCATAGTGTGCTTTAGTTCATAGGTGTACCACAATGTAACTTTGAAACCACTGATCTTGGAATCAAATCATTAGTGCCATTAGCTTCAGATGGGTGGGTGAACCCTACTGACACCCTTTTTTTGATTGCTAAGACCCTCCATCATCCGCGGCCACCCTGTACCGAGGAGTCTCCAAGGTGCTCTAAGTGCGTTTTAAGGTCAATCTTCTGAGGACCGTAACTTAGAGCTCATGAGGGCTATTGATAAATTGTCAAAGGATACAAGATGGTGATGCTAAGGCCTAAAATAACCTATCTCATTTTTGAGAGATCACCTTCTATTTGGATTCGGCACATCGATCTTGCTCGATGCCAAAACTCACAGTGTGCCTTAGTTCATAAGTGCACCACAATGTAACTTTGAAACCATTGATATTGGCATTGAATTGTTAGTGCCATTAGCTCTAGATGGGTGGGTGAATCCTAGTGACACCCTTGTTCTAGCTGCTAAGATCTTCGATTGTCTGTGGCCACCCTATATTGAGGAGTCTCCAAGGTGCTCTAAGTGCATTTTGAGGTTGATCTTCCAAGGGTTGTAACTTGGAGCTCATGAGGTCTATCGATGAACTATCAAATTCTACAAGATGATGATGGTAAGGCCTAAAATAATCTATCTCATTTTATAGAGATCACATTCCATTTGGATTCAACACAATGATCTCACTTGATGCTAAAAATCACAATGTGCCTTAGTTCATAGGTGCACCACAACGTAACTTTGAAACTGCTGATCTTGGCATCTAATTGTCAGTGCCATTAGCTTTGTATGGATGGTGAACCCTAGTGACACCCTTTTTCCATCTACGAAGAACCTCCATCATCCACAGCCACCTCGTATTGAGAAGTCTCCAAGGTGCTCTAAGTGCATTTTGAGGTCGATCTTCCAAGGGTTGTAACTCAGAGCTCGTGAGGGCTATCGATGAAATTTCAAATGCTATAGGACAATGATGTTGAGGCCTAAAGTAACTTATCTCATTTTTGAGAGATCACATTCCATTTGGATTGAGCATAACGATCTCGCTCGATGGCAAAAATTGCAGTGTGCCTCAGTTCATAGGTGCACCACAGCGTAACTTTGAAACTGATGATCTTGGCATCGAATCATCAATGCCATTAGATCTAGATGGGCGAGTAAAACCTAGTGACACCCTTGTTATAGCTATGGAGACCCTCCATCATCTGTGACCACCCCATATTAAGGAGTCTCCAAGGTGCTCTAAGTGCATTTCGAGGTCAATATTCTGAGGGTCATAACTTGGAGCTCATGAGGGCTATTGATGAACTGTTGAATGCTATAGGATGATGATGTTGAGGCCTAAAATAACCTATCTCATTTTCAAGAGATCACATTTTTTTTGGATTTGGCACAGTGATCTCGCTCAATGCCAAAACTTGTAGTGTGCCTCAGTTCATAGGTGCACCACAACATAACTTTGAAACCACTAATCTTGGCATCGAATCATTAGGGACATTAGCTCTAGATGGGCGAGTGAACCCTAGTGACACCCTTGTTCTGGTTGTGTGGACCATCCATCATCCATGGCCACCCCATACCAAGTAGACTCCAAGGTGCTCTAATTGTCTTTCGAGCTT
Organism: Cupressus sempervirens; assembly: GCA_028749045.1. Classification (NCBI taxonomy): domain Eukaryota; kingdom Viridiplantae; phylum Streptophyta; class Pinopsida; order Cupressales; family Cupressaceae; genus Cupressus; species Cupressus sempervirens. The sequence continues at coordinate 793,816,121 of CM053786.1, forward strand.
GATCTTCTGAGGGCGATAACTCGGAGCTCATGAGGGCTATCGATGAACCATCGAATGATATAGGAAAATGAGCCGTAACTTTTTCTTGCAAAGTGAAAATGAGTACAAAGAGTTAGTTAGGAGTTTGAGCATGACCATACAAGGTTGGAAACACCTTTATAAGGTGTGAAACAATAACATGCATTAATGAAGCCAGTTTTGTTAAGTGGATCAGTATGGATAATCTGGTCAATGTGAGAAATGTATAGATGTTATTCATATGGATATGGTATTAGGGAACCAAGTTAAAAAGGTTTGATCCAATCAAGTCTCTTAAGTAGGGATATTTTGAGGTTATGTTGAAATTGAAAAGTTGTAGTATGAGGATAGTAACAAAGTGAAGTGCTAGTTATCAAAGATTATGAGTCTAGGAATGAGTTCATGGTTGGGAATAGAATCCATGGTTGAGGAGTGGATTCCTTAACTATGTTGAGATTAGATTCAAAGCCAAGAGTTATTTTCAAGGTTGAAGGTGGAGTTTAAAATCAGATTTGGGGTTATGTGAACCTTGTGTAGGAGGTTAACAAGTGTGTTTATGTCATGATAGCACTTCAAATTAAACATTGCATCCAAATTTGATAATAAAGGTTTTTAAAATGTTATTAACAAATTAATGCATTTGAATCAAATATAATAAACATAATCACAATTAAAGATATTCCATAAACATGAACAATACACATGATCCACAATAAATTGAACAATACTAGATACTAAATTAATATGTATATCATTGTGCACATAAATGATAAAAATATATATCAAAATACATGTATCCATAGAAATTTTTTTACACAAATATATATCAAAGATCATGTATCTATAGACAAAGTACTCAAATATATATATCAAAATACATAGATCCATATACAAAATGTGGCTGATCATGCCATCAGAATGTGTATAGTATCAATGTTTATGTAAACAATGTGGCATATGCCATCTCAAAATGTCTCATGATGCATCTTATGATAACTATACTATCCTAGGGTGCTAGGTGGATGATCAAAATGTAGCCTCTTCACTGCACTAGGTGGATTAGATGCCTCCTACATAAAAAAAAAAAGGAAAACCCGAAGTTAGACTACTAAATTTATACAATTCTTTGTATCTAACATTGAATTACTCAAATGCATAATGATCTTTTTTTTAATGAAGATTTATACTATTAAAATTTCATAATAAATACCTCTCTCGTCGACCTCCTACACTAGTCAGGAGTCCTCTCATATGCCCTCGGCAATGCTTGTACCTCACTAATTGTGGGTTGTGTATGTTCAAATATGTTTTTTAGATGAATCTACAACTTAAAATATAAAATTATTATTCATAGCATGCTAAATTTATAACATATTTAATCATGAATCCAAACTACAACTTACTAGTGTAGGCTCCTCCTCAGGATATAGTGGCTACATCATCAAATCTACAAAACTCTCTCGTCAAACCTCATGTGCACTAGGAGTCTCCTATGAGATACAAAATAGTAGTTGTTAATATCACGAAAAATTAGTTTTAAATTTATTTATGAAGATAAGGAAAATAAAAAATAAATAATACTTATACATACAATGGGGCTCTCGGTGCGAATGGAAATGCTTGAGTGTCTATGACACAAAATATGTATGGGCTCATTGCCAATAGCCATGCCCTATATACAATAAAGAATGTAATTAAATTTCATTACCACAAACATTTTACAAGAATTCATCAATATTTAATCAAATAGAAAGCACCGAACTACCTTGCCTTTGTCAATGGGTACTGGCTCATCCCCCACACTTTGTCACCTAGGGACAGGTGGTACTTGCAAGATAAAAGAAAGATTAGCAACCATATATGCTACAATATCAAGTAGAAAAAACAATGAGAACACAACATAATGTACTATAGATGTCTCAAGGCCAAATGAAATGGCCAAGAGCGTGGCATCATCAACCTATCTAAGCTCCTCCTCGTTCATCAACTAAACATGAATGAAGATCACATACATGTATAAGTCAGTATTGCTTAAAAATTAAAATTACTCTATTATAAAAATTAACTTTAAATTGCATATGTCATAACATAAAAATGTATACACATACCAACACAGAAAGAGTCCATGCCTCTACATTCCCCTCCTCTCTCACATCAGGGTTTGTAGCCTTTCCATGTGTGTCTAGTGTATCCTCATCTAATACAAATTGATACTCAGGAAGATCACCTATGGGACCTAGGAAAATATTCTTACATGTAATACAAGTGTGAGGCACACAAACATGTGATGAGCTAGTAGATGATGAACTGGCACTAACATCATTAACATAGGGAGGCAGGACTGAGCTAGCCTAAGATATCAATAGGCTACTCAGCCTATGAATGGCTCTAATGGTCTCTGAGCTAACCTCTGCCATAATATCAGGATGTTGCACTCAAGGAGGGGAGGAGATATTAGTAGGGGGATAGAAGTGCCAGCTTTCTTCTACTGGGAAGAGGGTCTATCCTGAGGAGCTCCTAGTCCTACACCCATGTTGGGCTTCATGCTCCAATAGTTCACTTTGAGTTTCAACACAAATTTTGCATATAATTTTCTAAAGAAATAAAATGGCACCTCTAAATTGCTATGTGGAGGGATATCAAAAACCATCCACCAACAATCCCAAAAGTTTGCACGTATGGTATCATTTGTTGCACCATTTAATCGATAGTTTGGGTTTTTTGTGGTCAACTAGTATATCAGTTTTTGGGTTCTCAAAAAGGCTAGCCAAATCATCTTTGGTTATATTGAGGGCCACAACCTTATCATAGTCCAAGCCATCATCAAACATCGCATGCATTTCATCATGCCAATGAAAAGCAACATTTTTTTGGTTGGTAAGGGTTTCAATGTTATCCACTATGGTGTTTAATGTGGATAACATAGGGGCCAATGCAGGTGCATTATTATATGTTCTTTGCAAAGTCCTCAATTGGGTGAGATTTTCAATTATCAAAGCCTCAATTCGAGGAGGGTTTTGAAGGGGTAAAGGATCATTAGGTGGATAGTTTTATGGGGGCACTGGATCTTTTGGTGGGGGTTTACAAGGAATGGTATTCCTTGCCTCAGTGTCATCATTTTGATCAGCCATTCCTATTAATTTGCAAAACATAATTTATATTAAAAAAATCTTAATGTTAACAATTTCTATCAAAAAATCCCTAAGTTCAACTAAAACTGACAAATTCATGATAAAATTTATTAAATTTATATTAAAATTGATAAAAAAACAAAACAAAAAAGACTTACCTTATATCGGATACGTGATTTTAAACCCAATACCTGAAACCCTACGCATGAACATCTCACTATGATAACAACCCGTAGGTTGTCTTTTATTTATTTATAAACACTGGTAGATATCGGGTATTTGATACTATATTGGATATCCAATATAATACCATATATCCAATACAATATTGGATATCCGGTATTTGCCACATCAACCCCACGTCAACTCGCATGTTGTCTTTTTTGAAATAACTCGTGAGTCAAAAAAGACAACCCATGGGTATATTGGTAATTTATAACTTAATTTAAACTATTATTTCCTATAATAACATATGTACAATTATACTATAATTAATAATTAATATGTTAACTATAATATAATAATTACCAATATTAGTGATTATAAATTAATTATATTATTATATTATATTATACTCATATTAATATTTGTGAATGATTTTCAAAGTATAAAAATATTAATCTTCATAAATAATTTAATATATATTTATTATTTTATAATTATATAATGTAATAACTATTTTATTATTTCATATTACTTTATATATATTTCATACTATATATTTTCAAGTATTCGATATTGGGTATCTAATATAATATCGGGTATCTAATATCAAATCGGATATCCAATAAGAGTTGGGCCTTACTTTCCAGGTTTGGTACTTGGATAGGTGAAAAATAGTCAAAGTGGATTTTGAAACACTTTTAGATGTTTTCAAACTTTATTTTTTTCACATCACCACTTTTTGGCACACCGCGATCCTGCACATACCTAGGGACAACATGATGAAATAGTTTATGCTAAGTGTGAGTGTGATGTAAGTACGAGTAACATAGTTTAAGATATTTGTTTGGAATAACACTAAATCTTATGATAACCATTTTTATCAAGGTTGAAGCATTTTTTGAACATTGAGGAGATAATCAAGGAGGTGATTACATATTTAGAGGATGATCATTAATCCCCATCTACAAGAATCCACTAGTCATAAAAATGCAAAGACTAGACAACAAAAGGATTGATTCTAGATTGTTGATTTTGATCTAGAAGGTTCACACAAACATCTATTTAAGGAGGGTCTATGACCTAGTTCAATAAATGAGTATGTTTGGGCATGTGTGAGTATATGCAAGTTTTTGGAGGTGAAATAAAGTATAGAGACCAAGTGGTGTAGTGAAGAATTTTGAGTAGAGATAGAGAAGATGTATCATAATAGGGTGATATTATATTGCTTAGAGGAGATCTGTTATTAAGCATTGAAGTGCTAATCGAAGGATCAAGTATTGATCATTCTAATAGGTGTTTCAAGGTTTAAATTTCTTAATAGAGTATCTTTAACAGGCTTATGTCAATCTCCTAATAGACTACTCACTTAACTATAAATCCTTTAACCAAGGTAAAACCTAGTAGTTCTTTTAGCCTTTAATAGGGTAGACCCCTCATAGGGTAGATCACTAGAAGTGATCAAATCATTGTAGCCTTAATGTGCACAATGTTATTACTATAGTAGTGAAGACTTTGTTGATGTTATCTCCACCACAATTTTACCTTCTCCTTGGAGGGTTTTTGCATTACCAAATATGTGTGTTGATTTTTTATGTATTTATGAAGTTACATTCATGAAGTTAGAAGGTAGATCTGATATTATTTTGATGTAAAAGGTTACATTGATATGAGATGAATGCTTAAATGAAGAAGTTATGTGATGATATCACATATGTTTCATGTTTGAAGTGAAAGAATTTTATATATCCTAATTCACCCCCCTCTTAGTATAAAACTTTCACTATTAAATTTTCAATAGACCTAACATACTATGACCAAGGATATACAAGAAGGGTCAACCCTAGTAATTTTAAAGCAATCACACACACACACACACACACACACACACACACACACACACACACACACACACACACATGGAGGGAGAGAGAGAGAGAGAGGAATGCAAGGTATATAAATAAGACAAAGTGTAGACAAGATTGGGACGTGACATAGAAAAAAGTTGATAGCCTCATGAAATAGAGAAAAAACAAGATTATTGAGAAGAATATAGCTAAGGAGACAAATAATGTATATGTGAGTAATTTTGTATCTAGGAAAGACTATCTTGATAGGAGTTTATTCTATGAAAGACCTAGTTCTAAAACCTTAGGATAATCTAAGAAAGAGGACTATTCATGGTAGTAAGGGGTAAGATAGTCTACAAGTATAAATTAAAGGGAAGTTTGAGATAGAGGGCATAGTTTTACAAACATTTTTGAACGTAGACAATAAAGCATGGCATGTGATAGTGAATTAATGATATAGAGCATAAGGATCACAAGTGAACAGATATGCCAATGTGGGTTAAAATGTAAACCTAATCACAATCTTACTTTTTATAGTAATATCTATGAGGACTATAGGCTTTAGAAAATAGTAATATCGCAACAACATTAAAAAAGGCCTTGTGTAAAGTCATGTGTGCTAAAATATAAGAGCAAAGAGAATTTATTTCATATAATATGGCATAGTAAAAATATGGAAAAGACATGAAAATTCATGAAGAAAAAAATCATGGTACCACACAAAGAATGATGAACAAAGTACTACCAATGAACTCCACAAAAATAGAAGTAAACTATTTTTATTATCTTTAGTAAAAGCTTTAAATGTTTTAGTGTATTAGGAACTACTACAACTTGGATACTAAAAGTAGAGTGATAGTTAGTGAGAAGCTTAGTTTTGAGGAACTAGAGAAATTAATAATGGAATGGTGCAGGGAGAGGAATTCTCACTCATGTACATAATATCTTCTATATCTAAACTTATGTTATTTCTATGTATTTTCTATTTACTATGAAATAGTGAATGTGTTCCTCACTATGGTTCACTATCTTTGCATGTGAATTCTTTTAGATTTTGTGTTTGTATTTGTGAGGTTACTAATTGTTCTGACAATATGAATTATCTCTACATGCCAATTAGATATTTTAAGATAATTACAAGAAAACACCTCTTGGCCCAAGTTATCACCAACTCTTCACAATCTTTAGCTAAAGGAAAATCCTTATTGCACTTACAAAAAACCAAGATTCTCCTCTTTTTGTCTGTTGAATCATCAAATCCTATACACTTCATTAATTATAGAGAAACTTAAAGGAGTTATATTTTCATCTTAGTAGAGCACTCACAGAAACCTTTAAGTCCAAGAAGAGTAAGGAAATTCAAAACCAAAAGAAATCTCTCTAACAATTGATCTATATCATGTGAGTTTTTTTTTTCTAAACAAGGCCCCCAACCCATTACCACTTATTCATGGTGTGTTAAACCCACTTCAACTAAACCATGTAAATAAAAATTGTTCGCTCACCTTCTTTTCACAATGAAACAATAATATAAGTGGATGGCTTAATAGGGAGTAAACATTAAAGAGGAGCAAGCATTCAAGAAGCCTCTAGAACTTCTTATTTCATATAGAAATAAAATTTAACCAAAGGAACATTAATTCAAGCACAACCAAATCTAACAAGCTATATTCCATTGGGAAATAAGCCTTTTCCTTGAGCTACAATGAAGTGGGAAAAATTTCAAACTATATGATATAAATATCAATCCAACTCCACAACCCCAATGATCTACAATCTAATACCAAACAAGCACAGAGGCTTTGGCTTCTAAGTTCAAATTATAGAAATATTTAGTGGCCACACAAATATATATAGGAAACTAAAGAGCATTCACATGTGAAGATAGTTGACCATAGTAGGGAACACATTCACATTACATACTAACTAGAAAATATACATTAAAAATACATTTATGAATAAGAGATAGTATGTACAAGAGTGAGATTTCATATTCCCTCAAAAGCTTATCTTCTCCTCTGATCTTTTATTTCATTTCTTACTTTATGTCTCCCCCAAATAGGAAAACTCATAAACTAACTTCAACAATCTATTTTTAGTATGTATGTTTCATTCCTAATAGGTTGAGCCACTTAAAGTTATCTCTAAACATAACAAAATCAATTTCAGCTTCTATAGAGTTAGTTTTTAGTCAACCTCTTCATTTTTAGGAACCCATTTTCATCAAATCCCACACCACGCAAGGGAGACACCAGCTTTCACCAACTCTATAATGGATACTCTAGCCAACAACATGAATTGATTCAATTGGAAGAGCATGTGACTCTTCTACTAACTCCAAACTATGATTCACAACCCATGTGTGCACATGTAAAATTTTTGTCTAAATATGAAGGGGAGGAGGTTAGTCTATTAGAGTAATTTTGGCATGTTTCTTATTTAATGGCCACTAAATGTATTTTAGTTATCTTTGGAAGTTTCTATTTTTTGTTTTAGTTTATGAGTATTTTTTTAGAAACACCATCTTTGTAATTTCTTTAACTTGAGCTTTGGATATCCATCTTTAAATCATTCAATTACCATTTTATGGTATTAGAGAAAAAAATAATTTATTGTGAATTCTTTTAAAATAATAAAATGTGTGTTTTCCAACAAGATGTTTGAAAAAAAAATTAGATGTTATTATTTGATATTTTTAGAAAAAAATGGTGGTTCTTTATGAAATTCTTTTCAGCATCTCAAAGAAGCTAAACATTACGAAGGTTTTTAATTGCAAAAATATGCACCAAGGGTTCTATAAATTTTGTACCTTTTCTGCAAGTTTTTAGTTACATTTCTCTAAAGAAATTATAATTATTTTTGGTTATTCATGATAGATTACAAGGATTCTCATGAATTTAAGGTTAGGATTTCTATTTGATTGTTTCTTATGCATCATTTTGTTTTATCACAACACTCTTACAAAGCCTATGTATTTACGATAAAACTTTTTCAAAGCCCACATGACCTTAGATTAATCTATGTGATTGCACCTCTTCTCTTTTTTGTGCACCATCTCCAAATATCTTTGTCGCTCATATTAGTCACATTTTCTTCCTATGATTGTATTTTCTTACAACCAACCGTTTTGGTCTTGTTTGGTGAGAATTCACTATTAGCAATAGGGTAGTTTCTACTCATTTTAACCCAAACTATGAATCTCAAATCCTCTACCTAACATAGATTTTTACAACCTAAGATGTCAAAAAACAAATCACTTTTTTTCCAAAAAAAATTGTGTATTACTTCTTCCTAGTTTTCTTTAAGGACCTAGGGTTTTGCAAAACAAATGTGGGTCTTTTTATGTTCTAGAACAAAATTATTATGTTTTGAATTGGTTATCTTAGGATTTTTGCTAGTATGTTGTAGTCTAAGTTTTTAAAATATTTAGAATAACTGTGGGGGGGGGGGGGGGGGGGGGGTGAACTAGTTATCCAAGGTCTAGATGTAATAGTTGAACAAACAAACAATTAAACAACTTTAGATCTTATCATTTCATCGCTCAGTCACTACTATAGACTTTTAGTAACATTAGTTAGATGTCCACTATTCTAAAATGATAGACTTGCAGAATGTGAACTTTAATCAGTAAAACACCATAATAACATCCACACAAGTTTGACACTAGGATTTAATGTGGAAACCCAGTTTGGGAAAAACCACTAATGATATGTCACTAATTTTCACTGTTTTGAAGTGAAATCTATTAGGAGCCAACCTTGTTAAAGGTTACAAAATACACCGTTAAATATGACCTTGTTAAAGGATTTGATCATCCTATTAGGAGTGGCCTTGTTAGAGGACTTTAGAACATTCCATTAGAATGTCACCCTATTAAAGGATTTACATATGATTGTTAGGTCACTATGACTATCAAGTCAACCTTGATTAAAGGATTTCAAATACTATTCACAATGTTTAGAAAGTACTAATGGGTTTTGATTTATTAAGTACAATTCATTTTGCATGCACAAATATCTATTCAATTCATGAGTTGATTCACTAATATGCCTCCATTTTCATCTTTGTCTCTGATTCTCTTGGAAACCCTTCAAGCAATCACTCTTCTTCTCAACTCTGCTTAGCCATCTACTTAGATTTTCCTATTAATAACATCAACAACTGTTAGAATGCTCTAAAACTCTTCCACAGAAGAATATCCTCTCTACACACCCTAAAATTTTTCCCTTATACCTCCTTAAATAGGTAATTCTAATTTTTTTTGCTTAAACACCATAGTAGATCTTAGGGTTTGCAATTAGATCCATCAAATACAATGTATCTTATCACCATTTTGTTTTTCTCTTATTTTCTAGAGACTTCTCTTAGAATCACATCCTTAGGTCATTTACCTAATTCTCTCATAATATGAAATGATCCAACTCATCAATCATTATCTTCAACACACTTTCCATATCCCAATAAATCAATTTAGTTAGCTAGAAATTATGATTCCTCATAAATAGTTAAAATGTTATGCCTTGACCAACACTGTTTTAGATGCTTAAAATTTTCCCAAAAACTATATTAATTTATTTAATATTTCCCTTGACATTATAATTAATTAATAATATTTTTCATATTCTTCTACTTATTTAATTAAAGTTTCACTTCCCTAATGTATTTAAATTTAATTTAAATACATCCACTCTAATGTGTTAAATTTATTTAATGTATAGTGCTCCATAAATCCCTTTTTAAGTAAATTCTAATTTATTTAATTCCCTCCACTTTATTAAATTCTATAATCCTATGATTAAGTTAAATCCTATTTAATTTAATCTTAATCCCACCTAAAACCTAGACTACCACCCATCACTCACATCCTTCTAAATCTATCCACTAGTTAATCCCACTTAATTATCCTAAACACATTTTAGCTCCTACATGTTTTCTCACACATGTCTGAGCAAACCTTGAGCCATCTCTATCACCAAAAAGGCCTATGTTGACCTTTGCATGGCTTGTCTCCTTAGTCCATGTGTCTCCCTTGTGACACCTATTTGGATTCCATGTAGATGCGACCTCCCTAAGGCCTCTCTCAAACCTATAGATATAATCCTTGTCTGAAGCATTCATCATCTCCTCCATTGCATTGTTATCATGCTAGTTTAGTTTTAGAGCTTTTAGAGAATTTTATGCTTAGAGCTAACCTTTGGTAGTTGTTTGTATTCTAGTTTTAGATATTGCATTCTCATTCTAGATTTGTATTGTTATTTTGATTATTTGCACCCATCTTCACATCCTTTGAATGCTTTCAAGTATGGTTGTTTCCATAGCCATTACTTGAAGTGTTCTCCATTCATCTTAGCATGATTTCATATCATTGATCATCCATAAAATCATGGGATTCACCCATAGTTGTGTTTGAGGAGAGCATATCCACATCCCTCATCTTGAGCACACCAATTGGGCCTCTTGTGGGCACCCTTGTTGAGCTGCTTTGAGGTTGCATGAGGATTTTTCTTTTTAGTTGCATGAAGTTTTAAAACTCAAGTAGAATTAGTTGTGTTTCAATCTTATTTGAATCTTTTATATACATATACAACTTTTTTATGCATGCTTCCGACAGGTTAGGTTTTCTTGTATACAACTTTTTTCTGACACTTAGTCATCACTGGGTTACTCTATCACTATTGAGCTTCTTTCTCAGCACAAACATTGTCACTTAGTCGATATCAATGCTAGGTCAACAATAACTTTTCTCACCACTTACTATGGCTCGGTCGACACTAGCATCACTTGGTATCTACTTCAAAATTCTTTAGTATTTTTTTTTGTAGCTTGGTTAAGCCTATGCATTTGATCTATCTTTGTTCACACTTTCAAGACTTGAACATTACTATCTTCTCCACTTGTATCATGATTTCAACAATCAATTTATCTTGTCAAAGTCCAACTAATCAAATGTCTGTTTATGGTTTCTTCTTCATAACTCAACATATCCTCTAGATTCTTTTGTTATGAATTTTTTTTCAAATCATCTTAATCAATCAAATAGATATGACACTTAGATCAGGTAGCAAAATTGTCTAACGTATAGATTTGACATCAATGACAACATAACAATTATTCCAATTGTAGTTTCCAATAGTGGGAAAGATAGAAGTAGAATGTAATATATAATTGTAAAAATGATCATTTGAATATATTATAGAATATGACAATAAAAAGTGCACGTAGTTTTATAAATATAGTGTACATAGAGAAGAACATGACTTACCTTGACAAAGGCATGCCAATCATGTGTTTTCAACCCTAGCTCAAAATCACTTTTCTTTGATATAAGACTTCTTATGTTTGTAATAAATCTTGTGGGAAATTTTGTTTTTTATATGACTTCTTTCATGGCATAATTTTTTTCTCTCTGTTAATAACCAAGGAAGGGCACTCATATTAATCCATCCTCCATTGCTATTTGATTCAATGATAGTTTTCAATGCATGATTGGATTCATGAGAGTCATTACAAATTTTGACAATTTTTCTCTTTTTCATGCCTTCTATCTAATATTTTCCATAGTTTCTATATACATTCTTTCGAATATGCATAACATCAAACAAATGTATGATTGGGAGGTGCTTAAAGTATAGTAACCTAGTAAATTGTCTAGGATTAGTTTTTAGACATTTTGGAAGTTGGTCATTAATGCCTTGACGACCTTCACAAGTATCAATTACATCAATACTAAAAAAATACAATTTCAAAATAAAAAATTAAAACAAAAATAATTAGAAAAAATGAAATTACCTTGATGATTTATTCTATTCTATTCAAGCTTCCATAGGTGAGGTGTCATTCTTTGTTGCTTTGATGTTGTCTCTTTTTTCCCCATTGAAAAGATGTTTTTTAGTAATTTGATACTTATGATTATTGTGGAGAAAGTTCACAAACTATTGAACAATTTCTTTCCTAAACTTTTTGCATGACAAGATTTTATCTTTCAACCACAAACTAGACATGAAAATTTTCCCTTTGTTTGACAATCTACAAGATTGCATGTATAATTGGATTAAATATGTTGATTTTGATATTTACAATTATTATGCACAAATTAAACACACAACAAAAATGTGTTAGCACTACAACATACCAAAATATGTGTTAACAATATAACATACCACAAAAAATTATTTTCCCAAGGGCATCATGTATTGTCCATACCAAAATTGCAAACCAAAAATTCACAATAAATCCATGACTCGTGATATGAAAGTGAGCCTCAATTAGTAGGCTAATATATCTAAGATGAACATCCACCTCTAAAATTGGGACATTTTGAGCCCACGTGACTGACTTACTAAGTAGCAAGCCTCCACAGACAACAACTCTACATTAAGACAACCCTTATTCAAACAACTAAAATTAATTTTATTTAGTTGATGCAAGATTGATCTTACACCCAAGATGCTCATGCATCAAAAAACCATTGTAATTTGAGAATTGGCCCCATCATGTATTAAGTATTCAGTGAAAAATCAATATGGTTAACATTCTCCCTTGCTATCCATGATGAATCTATTGATCTCATGATGGTTTTGAAAAAGTAGTGACAAAACACTTAGTTATTATCTAGCATAGTTGGTTGGTCATCACTATGATCGAGCCACCACTTAGGTTGAGTGCATAGAGCATGTTGAGCATAAGTGTACAAACAATACATGTTGAGTGATATAATAGTTAGTTTTGAGCACTAGTAGGTGTCAAGAATTCAGTGTGTACCAAGTCACTCAGGTGTTGGGAAAACAAAGATGCCAAGAAAATAGTGTGTGTTGAGCCATTCAGAAGCTAAGTTACAGTAAAAAGAGCAAAGTTAAGGCCAAGCATCAGAAGCCTATTAGTGTCAAGTAACTTGTTAATGACATAGATATTTTTAATGGCACAAACTCCTAGGTAAAAGCACAAACCTATGTCATCTTTTATAAAGAAACAAGATATCAAAATGGTGATAGTTCAATGTTAATGACAAAAAAAATGGTATTTGTGTTTAGAATATGAAGATGATGTAAATTTATAAAATGTGTAGAATTGGATGAATTTTATACCTATAATTTTTGTAATTTTTTTGAGTAAGAATTTATTTATTTTATGTTATTTTGAAGTCCCTTTTAAAACTATAAAACATATAGGATGTAGTTCCCATCAAACAAGTATATGTAAATCATCTTTTTTTGTTCTGATTTAAAAATATCTTATAGATGGAATGTATAGCTAGAGAAAAAGAAAAGAAATAATTATTTTTGATGAATATTTTCTTTGTTATAAGTACTCAAGTTTGACCTTATTAGAATCTAATAGTTTTTTCCTCTCGTCAAAAGCTCCCTATCAAATCTCTACCTTCTTGAAAAAAAATTACATATTTGTGAAGAGGATTCTCTCCTCTAGAGATAAATATGATTTTTAAAATTTTTTGATATGATTTACTATTTTTTTCCTTTTTTAAGGGAGCATCTTCTGAAATGTTGAAATATCAACTTATAATATTTTGAGATTATAACATATTATAACTAATCAAAACACTCAAAAATTTATATAATGATGATATTGAATCTGAGATCTATAAAAGGGTATTTTTAGTTTTTGAAAAAAATTGAGTTTTCATAGAGAAATGAGACTTGACCAAAATAGGTTTTGGTATTGTAAATAGTGACATAGATCTATGCTTTTATCCTCAGGCTATGTAAACCATTTTTGGCCAAAATGAACATTAATTTTTGATATTAAGAGATAAGGATCAAGTCATATCATGGATGCAACACATGCAACCAATTAGAAAAAGGGAAGCATTAGATGAAAATAAAAATCAACCAAAGCCATTTATTATGACTTAAATCATTTTTGAAATTCCTATTAAAAGAGGTAAATCAAAAGGGGGCTTAAAAAAATGAGCATATGAGATGAACAAAGATGCTAAAGAAAGTATCATGTGTGAAAGAAGACATAGAGAAGATACTAAATTAAAGGATAACTAGTTGATGGGAACAAATTGGTTGTGAAGTCAAGTAGTGAAAAGTTAGAGAAGATATATTAGATCAACAAGATCAAAATACAAATTGTAAAGAAGAGATTTGACATCTAGCAGAGGTGCTAACCAAAGGATCAAGTACTAAATCATTTTGATAGGTGATATAGGGTAAATCTCTTAACAAAGTAGTCCTAATAGACTTTTGTAAATATCCTAATAGAGTTCTTACTTAATTGTGAGTTTAAATCCTTTATTCAAGGTTAGACCTAACTGTCTTTGTAAGCCTTTAATAGGGCATACCTCTCACAGGGTAGATCATAGTTTATGATCAAAACTACGAGGCCACAATTGTCCACACTTTAATGTTGTAGTAGTGAAGAGTTGTGGGTTTCATTCTCACCCCGTTTTTACCTTCTCGTTGGAGGTTTTCTAGGTAACCAAAATATTTTGTGTTGTGTTGATTTACATTATGCAATGGATGTGATGCATGCTTACTTATTTCAGTATACATGTTAAGTTATGAGATGGATGAATGGTGAAATATTTTAGTGTAAAAGTTTTAAATGTTGATTCAACTGCCCCTCTTAGAACTTACTTTCCCATTTATATTACAAACAATTGATATCAAAGCCAAGTTCTCTAGAAAGTAAAAATTTGATTACTTGAGAGTGAAGATCATGAAGATGGAAGTCTACAAATTGGGAAAGACTATTGAGAACTAGAAGATTGAAATAGACCTTTCCCTACATTAACTAAAGGAGGTAAGAGATGAACTAAAACAATCATTGAAGAGAAGAAAAGATATGTCCATTCAAAAAAATGACACTCAATATCAAGAAGAATAAATTTAAGGATTGTTTGAGGAAAAGAACTCAAATAAATTTGATGCAACAATTATAGATCTAATGGAAAAGAACAAATGCCTAAATGAAGAAGTCAAGAATCTGAAAAGAGAAAAAGAAACTCAATTAGTAATGTTAAACTAAAAAAGAAAGATAAGGAAGATAAATGCATGATTGAAGAAGACAAAAGATTATTATCAAACAAACTTAAGGAGAAGTCATCAGATGTGTATAAAATGATAAACAATCAACAAGATATAATGAATTAGCCGATGATTGCAAATCAGTAATTGAATAGAAAAAATATTGAGATTGCAATTTTGAAATCTTAGAATGTCCTACTACAAAATTAATTGAAAACTGAGAAAGAATTCATTGAAAATTTTAATAAGACTAATAAATCCATAAAGTACTTTGGAACTAATTGATGAAAACACCAAGGACAAATGGTGATACTGTGAAAGGAGAATCATCTAAGAGTGGTGAAAAAAGGAGTGACAAAGGAAAGAATGTCAAACCTACCTACCATCATTTTGGAAAATTAGGTCATATAAAAAATGTCTACAAAAGAAACACTGGAAATCAAAACCCTAAGAAAAAATACAAGGGACATTGCCTTAACTACAAGAAGCAAGGACATCAAGAACATGAATGTAGGACAAAGACTATCAACACTTAGGGATTTGAAGGATATTGTCACAATTGTCAGAGGTATGGACACAAGGCATATGGATGCAAATCTAAACCTAAGTGGGCATCAAATGAAAAAACAAAGGTACATCATCATGGAAAATCTTACAATTGGGATTGCAATACAAGGTAGAGTTGTCACTACTGTGGAGAATATGGTCATGTTGCTGTAAATTGCACAAGGAATCACTTTAGAGATAGTTACAAATAGTGGTTAAATGGAGAGATTTTATATTTTAGTTGTCTCAAGGTTGGCCATGTAAGCAAAGACTGTCCAACTTGGTCACTTGCACCAAGTAGTGAATTCAACCAAGGAAAAGGAAAGGTAGATTCTGAAAAGTTAAAGATGTTGATGAAGAAGACATGAAAAAAGAAGGAAGATTAAAGCACATCAAGTCTAGATAAGGTCACTTTATCTAATGGATTAGGTGATCACATCACCCCTAACTAGGCAATCAAAGTTATGTATGGAACTAAGATATGAAATGACATATTTTGCATCAGTTCCAAGCATTTAAGTAATGAAAATGATTTATTAGCATACATTACAATGCAATGAAGTGATCAAAAGAAAGAGACATTCTATCATTATGATATTTTATGTGTTGTTGCCAAGTATTAGAATAATTGTAGTAACAACTAAGTAATGAAGGTACTATAGTGACTATCAAGTTAGCTATGTTGACTGAGTGTATCCAAAATCCTATAGTGACCAAGCTTATAGATTTGTATATGCACTAAGAATTAATTGCAAGGTTTTCAAGGCTATTTATTCAATTTCTCGAGTGATTTGCATTTACAAGAAGATCGAAGAGAAACTAGGAAAATTGTGAAATTGATTCCAATGACTGCAAACAAGATTCAATTACTACAAGAAAATTTTCATCATATCAAAAGGTATTTCACTTGTGCTGAGTTAAATTGTTTTGAATTTTGCAAACCCTAGCAAGTGAGAATCATAGTGAGTTCATCCATGAGAGTAAGCAAGGATGGTATAGAGGTTACCAATGTTCAATTGATCAACAATGACATTCGACAACCTCCATTTCATACAAATCCTGAGATCACATACAAGGGTGATTCATCAGGAATTTTATCAATGATCCTAGCCAAGGTTCTAATGATTCAAGATGTAAGATGTTACACATGCAAGGCTAGAGATATTAGTGACCTAGAGATTAGAGAAACTTACTAGAAGTTGTGTGAGAATGGAATTTTGAAGGAAGAGAACAAAATTGTAGATTGAAAAGGGTTAACATGTGCCCTAGATTTTCCCCAAGTATTCAAAATAGAGTAGATCAATATTGTATTGAGTAGAGTTCATGACATTAAATTTTTGTTAGATAATGGACCTATCAAAATATCAAAGAGAATTATTCATAAGGTGATAGGGTATCCTACCCTAGACAAACCAAAGAAATTGAGGAGTGACATCAAGGAAACAATTGAAAAGAATACTAGAGCAGTATGGAATAAGAAGGGAATGTCAATTGATATAGTTACAAACCCTATTATTGCATTTACAGTGTATGTGATAGCATACAAATTCTACAAATTAAGTTGACTCAACAGTGTGCCATGCATTTCCATTGACCTAGGTTACAAGATTTTAAAGAAAGATCATACCTATGACCTAGCTGAGTTACATTTTCAACAATTATTAGAAAACCTTGGAGCAATTAGGAAAGAAAATAATTTTGCATATGCTAACTTAACCTATGTTCAAGCATCTATTCCAAGGTTAAGATGGTTGATACCTCTACCTTATGAGGTGAATGTAGATAAGGCATCCACAACCATCATTACACTATTGGAAGAAGAGATAGACAAGGATGCTACATCATTTGGAAACTATGAAGAAGCTAAATCAAGGATTACCATAAATTTGCAAACTACCACCATTAACAAAAAGACAAAAAAAATGGTGAAGAAGCTCAATGATAAATTTGGTGAACAAGGAGGAGGAGGAGGAGGAGGAGAAGAAGAAGAAGAAGAAGAAGAAGAAGGTCAAGGACCTCTATAGATAGCACAAAGACAAGGTGAGGATCAAGGCTCAGAGGCTAAAGAGGAAGCCAAGAAAGAACCTAAGGATACTAGAAAGAAAAGTAAGGTATATATCAAAAGAAAGAAAGAAATCCAAAGAAGCCAACAAAGAGGATAGATTAGAAGCTAGCTGCACCTTTGACAAGGTCAAGCATATGGGCTACCACTGCACAAGAAAAAGAAGCACAATTAGCTAAAGGTAAAAGGAAGAGTGGTATTGCAAAGCTGAGAAAGCATGCACAGAGACTAAAGAGGATCCTAAAATTACAAGAATAATAAGATGACAAGAAGACTAAATCAGATAACATTAGTCAATTCAAAGTGCTAAGCCACAATCCCTCATCTAACATTGAAAATCTATGTGAGAATGTAAAGAATAATGCAGATTTAATTGGTTTTCCACATATTGATTTTGATAAGTTAGCTAAAGAAAATAAGAATAACATTAAAGAATCTATTTATGATATAATGGTTACTTTTAAAACTACTTCATTAGAAATTGCTAACTCAATACCTAAAAGCTTATATGAAAGTGTTGAGTAGAAATGGAAGTTTAGTATGATGACTAAAAAACATTTAGAGAGGATACTTTAGCTCAAGTTATGCCTACTTTAGGTAAGAAAATGATTAAAAATGCTATATAGAAGTACAAAGGGTGATTTTTTCCTAAATATAGAGCCTTTTATATTCTAAGGAATCAAGTTCAAGAGGTGGTAACCTAAAGTAAACTACTTTGGAAATCAATCTATGGGTTGACCACATAAACAATGGAAGAGAAGGAAGGAACAAAGGAAGAAAAGGATGAAATATAAAAAGATGACACACAAGAGACTACAAATGTTAATGAACCATGCACTAGTCCCCCACATGGAGAGAAAGAGTGTCAACAAGACTCTGTGACTATTTCATAACACACTTGATAATTTTACACAGAATGTAAATCCACTAGGTGATGATGACATAAAGAAATTGTAACAAGAACCTACCGATACAACCATTACATGAAAAAATCCTATATTGGTAAGGATTGATGAATCTCAAAAGGATGAGATTACATCCATTGAAGAATAATAGAAAGAAAAATCTACTATACCTCCACTTGTTGTAGAAACAAAAGAAAAAGAATCACATGATCAATCACAAGACAAGGTTTTGGAGAAAAAAGATGAGCTTACAAATGTACCATCTTCAATGCCTACATTTTTCATTGAGATGAAAAAGAAAGAGGTAGTTACACTAGCTACATCACTACCAAATCTACAAAGCTCTAGTATACCAATAATTATAATAATTGACAATGAAGGAAATGAAGAGAATAAGGGTAAGGAAGATAGTACTACACCCAACTCACCAAAACATATTGAAGATCAAAAGGAGGATAATCAAGAAAAAGGGGATAAAAATACTGTTGAGATAGAGGAACAGGTAGTAGTATAGACACTAGTTACTTACCAAAAATTACATCTCTTCCTAGTAGCAAGACTCTTCAGAGTCCAAGTACTCAGGTAACTCCATTTTAGCTACTAGTGTTGAGTACTAGCACAACCAAGAGTGTTGAAATTACATCACTAGAGGATGTTAGTTTAGATGAAGTAATTGTTTTACCTTAGTTCAATCCAACTACAATCACACTGGAAGAGATAGAGATTCTCCAGGAGGCCTTTCAAAGAAAATTAAGGAAAGAGAAGCTTAGGAGAAAACACAAGAAAAAATAGGTTTTGCATGATATCAAAGATATTTTTTATTGATGCTTTTCATATTTCAAATTCATTGTCCAATAATCCTATCATAGAAAAAATTGTACATATAGTTGATAGGATAAAAGATGAAGATATAGAGACCAATGTAAATTTATTAGAATGGTCTACAAGGAAATTTCACACTAAGGTCATGGAAAAGATATCTAGTGCCATTGAACTTAGATAGGTTGATTTGTCAACTAAGATGGACAATGTGAAGATAGTTTTGGATAACATTTACTCTATGTATAGTAAATTATGAAATATTAATTTCTTTACTGAAGAAAGTCAACAAACAATTGATAGGTTGCAAGGAGATCTTATGTCTATCGGGTCTCCATTGAAGACATCTCCTAGCACTAGTCAATTGCATTTTCAAAGATTAATATTGTCATAGAGTAAGATTTCTAAGTTGCAAGAAAAGGATGCAAATATCAGATTAACATTGATCAATATTCAGTCCATGTTGACCCCACACATGGAAGTTTTGCAGAGAGAACAGGCCTTTGCAAAGAGATTGATAAAGAAAGATTCCCAACTTTCAACACAAGAAGGTTTAGTTGATATGGTAGTAGATCTATAAATTCAAATTCAATCATTAGAAGTAGCTATTGATAATGTAACACCCCGCCAAGGGATCCAAAAGAATTAACTTAAAGTTTTTACTACGTTTACCAAGATTTTTAAATTTATTTTTTTTCAAACAAGAAAGATAACATCATACACATCAAACATATAGTCGCGGAAGCAATGACATACAATCAACTCTAAGTATACATAATAGGTACATTCCTTAAGGATCCCATGATGTTGAGTCACACTTAATTTTAATTGAAACTAAGCCTAACAAACAACACATCCATATGAATGAATAATAGAAAGTCCAAAGTCCATAATATTCATTTGTTTTGAATGCCTCTTGGAAAATGAGATTCAGAATGCTCAATCATCCACTGTACATTTCATAGGGTATGAAAGGCTTAAAAGAATATACATACGTAAAATAAAGATGCATCATCCTCATTGAATTTATGATACAAGTACAATAAAGTAAATGAAACTAATAACATACATGATACATCCATCCATCAATAAGGATATATACAATCATCGTAAAAGTTAACCATCCATCATAAAACACAATTAATCTAATCGTGTGGTTCCTTCTAACCGTCAATAGCATCATTAGACCATCGTGGGCCCTAGCCATCCCTTTGCACGTAACATCCCAAGTCACTGAAGAGATCATCGATATTATCATAGTAGGAATGTCACTCCTAAAACATACTACATCATATGCATAAATAAATCTAACATGCTACAACATACACATTAAGAAATCTAAAATGCAAGAATAAAGCATAAGATGATTCTATAAGTAAATAGCATCATCTATCACATGCTAATCATCAATATAAAGAATCATGTTAGCAAATAACATGGAGATTTGGATGTGGGTTTGATTTGTGTAGGGGCCATGCTCTTGGAAATAAAGAATTTTTTTAGAGACAAGGACAACATTCTGAATGACTGGATTGATGCCAACTCTAATGACTATTGTTCCTAGAGGGGCATAACATGTGATAATGTCTCCTTCGGTGAGGTTGCACTACAAGATGGACTATAAAATGATGGAAGATTAGCCAGCTAAGGTGGAATATCAATGACAATCGTAATAT
This sequence comes from Cupressus sempervirens, assembly GCA_028749045.1. Lineage (NCBI taxonomy): Eukaryota > Viridiplantae > Streptophyta > Pinopsida > Cupressales > Cupressaceae > Cupressus > Cupressus sempervirens. The sequence continues at coordinate 793,837,279 of CM053786.1, forward strand.
ACCTTCATCGACAGTGAACAGTTTATGTTAATCTACAGTTTTATTCTTATTTCTCTGAGCACAATTAAAATTAGCATATCTATTATGGTTTGAAATATATATTTAGTTACTATATTAGATCAGCACTATAACAGATCAGAATTATTGTTGATTGAAAATATTATACTATTGATCTCTATCAAAGATCCATAAACAATTACAATCCTATGCATACTACGAGATAAATGCATAAATTTGGAAAATGTATGTTGGAGATTTCAGAGTGGAAGCTATCGGCTCCAAATTTCTCAAACTTCTCTCTACCAATCGAACATAAACTTCATAATAATAAGGAACAAGGAACACATTTAAAAAAAAGTGATTATTAACATCTAAGGTCCACGTAGCTTAACTAATATAACCCTGCCAGATTTTCAATAAACAAAGGGCTGTGCGATTAAAATCGTAGGCCTACATGGTTAATCTGCCATCCATGGGGATAGGGGGGGTTAGGGAAGGGTCTTATTTGGAACAAGTTTGTTTCCATGATATATTTTTTACACACACTACTCCCATTCCCTCCAAGATAGCTCTTTTAAAAATGAGAATATAATCCAAAACATCTGATTTTGGCAATAGCTCACACATACTATCTCAGACACTTCCAAATACATCTTTCAAAAATGTGAACATAAAACTAGCACATCCAATTGTGTCAAAGCTAGCCTAACATAGTTCAAACTAGGATTAAGCTAAGTTCATAAGTTAGCAAATATTGATCATTATACATGGTGATCAACCTAACTTACTGCTATAGCACAGTTATGTAACATTGGTTATTGCTTAACCTCTCAACTTGATTTTTATATGGTTAATATAGCTAAACTGTGACTCAAACTAGATTTAATGTTTGATGATACAATTTAATTTTAGCTAAACTATATCCCAAATTAGGATTGAACTAGCAATTATACTGATAATTGCTCTACCTTCTGTGGATTCTTGTATGTAATATGCTAATTACGTATCCTATCCTATTTTGTCTGGGTTATTGGCCGTTGCACTCTCTCTTAGTTTTCTAAATCATTGTGTCACCTTAAGCAGGTGAAAAATATTTTGAAACTGTATGATCATGGCAGGCTAATAATAAATAAGTTAGAACAATATGCTCAATATATATTTATAGCTCCACTGTGCTGAAAAGTTGTAAACACTATTCTGATTTGTTATTCACCCTTTAGTACAAGTAAATTCTTTTGTGAGATAAGGTTGTTGTCTAAATATATCATAACTCCATCTAAGTTTTTCTTTATTAGGGTCTTCATTGTGGACATTACACTCCGTGACAGTCAGAGCATAGCCTTCTAAAAATAGTGTGTTGTTATCCCTCATTTAAGCTTCAAAGCTCCCGAAACCACCTAGGTTAAACATGTTATGCCTTTATACAGAGTATTGCTTAGTTACTCGAGTCCATAGTTATTGTCAAGGAAGGTGCACTAGACCACTTGTTATAAATTAATTGTATGATGTATGTTTCATTTTCTCAATGAAATGTTTGTAATACTTTGTTTCCTCTTCTTTTGTAATGCAGTGAAGCTAGCAATAAGTATGATATTGCAAGTTAGCAAGTGAGGGACCAAAAAGGTACTGCTCAAGATGTCGCTAGTCAGATGGGAGAAGGACTAAGTAATGCTAAAAGAAAGTCTCTGAGAGAACAACTGGTAATATACAAGACCAATACTTTGAAATGGGCTATAAATTTAGGAAAACTTGGTAGATGTCAAATACCCTAAGGATAAAAAGAAAACCATACCTGGAAACTGATGCTAATTCACTACACCTTAGCAATCTGTAGAAATTCCCTTCCAACATTCGTAGTCCTTTCCCCCTTGCTACCACCCCCCCCCCCCCCCCCCCCAAGTGACTAGGAGTGCCTGGATATAAAGACCTCTTAGGGAGAACCTAGAATCCTCTAGAAGCAACCAAGAGATAAGCATTGACAACTAAGCATGAGTCTTATCCAACCTTCTAGATAAATGGATAAGAATGACCAGGTTGTAGACACCACATGCTTAATTAGTACGCTAACTCCCATGTTGTAGAAAACTCATCATAAAAGAGGTGCACATACTCCTAGGTGAATAAATATTAAAATAATGCACAATAATGTATTTTATATTCACTTGACTATTTTTAAATTAATTTATTAATTTTAAATCTCATGCAATTATCATGTCATCATGAAATTTTTAATAAATTAATTTCTTTTCCACTTTAAAATTTATTTTCAAACCTTAATTAATAATTTTATTTTATTTTTACTTAAATAATAATATTATTTAGCATTTATTTAAAAATGAACTCTAAATATACTATTATTAAGTTAAATAAATATTATTAGGTTCCAACCTTAACTTATAACTTTCATCTTCCAATTTAATTATTTTATTTAATTAATTCCCAATAAATTAAAGAAAATAAAATATCGTATTAATTTTCCTTTTAATAAAATAATTAATTAAATAATTTAATTAGACTTAATTAATGGAAAATACACCAAGGATTTTACAAAGTAAAATACAAAAATCCATCGTAGCCAAAATGCAAACTAGGGTAGGCACTACAGATAATTGGGATTCTACCTTAGGAATCATAATGCAAGTACACAAGCCATTTTTGGACAAATATACTTTAAGTGTACCACCCTCAAAGACATAAGTGTCAAAAACTGGGGATTTTGAGAATTTTCTAAATTTTGAACATTTTTCAAGACACATATCTACTCAAAGGGATTTACAGCACCAAAATGAAGTATTTACTTAGGGGGAGTAACATAACAAGGTAATGACAACATTTTTTGCAATTTTTGATATTTTGAAATTTTGTATAGGGACTGAGAAAAAGATTATATATTGTGTGACTTATGCATGAAATAAGATTACATATGCCATGAAAATGTGTTTTTTCCACTCATTTCAAAGGGGGAGATTATTAATCTCATTATGGTTTTGACAAATTAGTGACAAAACACTTAGTCATTATCTAGAATAGTTGGTTGGCCATCACTGTGACCAAGCCACTACTTAGTTTGAATACATAGAGCATGTTGAACATAAATTTCCATATAATACATGTCAAGTGATATGAAAGTTAGTGCTGAGCACTAGTAGGTGTCGAGCAATCAGTGTATATCGAGTTACTCAAGTGCTGAGCAAAAAAAAGATGCTTAGTGATTCAGGTGTCAAGCCCTTCAGAAGCCCAGTTACAACAGATAGAATATAGTTAAGGATGAGCATCAGAAGCCTATTGATGTTGAGTAACTAGTTAATGACATAGGTGTTTGTAATGGCAAAAACTCCCATGTAAACCATTTTTGGCTGACATGAACATTAATTTTTTATATTAAGATATAAGGATCGAGCCATATCACACATCCCTATGCAACACATGCAGTCAATTAGAAAAAGGGAAGCATTAGGAAGTAATAACAATCAACCAGAGCCATTGATTATGACCTAAACCATTTTCCAAATGCCTATTTAAAGAGATAAATCCTAAGGGGGAGTAAAAAATGAGCATATGAGATGAAGAGAGATAATAAGGAGAGTATATCATGTTGGAGAGGAGATATGGAGAAGATCCTAAATTGAAGGATAACCAATTGATGAGAAAAAATCTATTATGAAGTCAAGCAATGAAAGGTCGGAGAAGATATATTAGATCAAGAGGATCAAGATACAGACTATACATAGGAGATTTGACATCTATTAGAGAGGTACTAATCAAAGGATTAGGTACTGAATCATTTTGAAAGGTGATACATGGTAAATCTCTTAACAAATTAGTTCTAACAAAATTTTGCAAATTTCCTAACAGAGTTCTTACTTAATTTTGATTTTAAATCCTTTAGTCAAGGTGAGACCTAATAGTATATGTAAGCCTTTAACATGGAAAACCTCTAACAAGGTAGATCATAGTTTATGGTTAAAACTTTGTAGCCATAAATGGCCACACTCTATTGCTATGGTATTGAAGATTTGTGGGTGTCATTCCCACCCTAGTTTTACCTTCTCATTGGAAGGTTTCTAGGTAACCAAAATCTTTTGTGCTATGTGTTGATTTACATTATGCAATGAATGTGATGCATGCTTACTCATTTCAATTTACATGTTAAGTTATGAGATTGATGAATGGTGAAATGCTTTAGTGTAAAAGTTTTAAGTGTTGATTCACCCCCACCCCCCTCTTAGAACTTTAGCTTTTTTATTTCCAACTGAATCTTCTATTGGTCTCCCTTTCCATTTGACAAGGTATTCTTCATAAGTTTTGTTCCTTGTACTTTTTCCAATAGAACTATACAATATTACTCAATCTCCTTAATAGTTGAACTGGCTACCGGAATACTCTATTCTGCTTCTACAAATTCATCTCCATCACCTCCTACATAATACTCTATCAAATCTAAAATGTTAAATACTAGTGAAATATTCAATTCAAGAGTCAATTCCACTTCATAGGCATTTCTAGAATCATGCATTTTCACTATTTTGCATAGTCCAAACTTCTTCATTTTTAGCTTATTATATGTACCCCCTAGAAAATTCTCTTTTCTCAAATGAAGCATGACTTCATCTCAAATCTAAAATTTCTATTACCTCCTTCTGACATTTTCCTTAGCTTTATACTATGTATTCATCTTAATTATGTGCTTCCTCACCCCCTCATAGATATTCTTTAAATGTTCAACAAATTCTTATGCATCAACACAACTTATCTCTCCTTTATCCAATTTCCTCAATTCAGAAGTAAATCTAGAATGGTGATTTACCAATACTATTGTTGACATAATTATTATATGAAAATTTTGCATATGGTAAAATCATATCCCAACCCTTTGGTTTATCCTCAACCATGTATCTCAGTGAATCATCTAGACTTTGATTCACCACCTTTGTTTGTCCATCAGTCTGTGGATGATGTGATGAACTAAACTTCAAATTTGTCTTCAATTTCTTCCATATTGTACACCAAAAATACCAAAAAAATTTGTATCTCAATCTAAAACTATACTCTTTGGTAGACCATGTAGTCTCACAACTTCTTTGAAAAATAATAGTGCCACATGAATAGCACTAGTCTTCTTGCAGGGAATGAAATGTGTCAAATCTTTAAAAACTTGTCAACCACCAAAAAAATAGAATCATGTCATCACTAAGTCCTTGGTAATCCAAGAACAAACTCCATGTTGACATCTCTAATGGCTTCTCTGGTATAGGTAATGGATGATACAACCATGTATTCTTCTTCACTACTTTTGTTATACGTACTTTGCAACTCTACACAATATTCTTCACATATTGCTACAATTGTGGCCAATAATAATTCTTTATAACCAAAGCAATGGTCTTATCTCTCCCAAAATGTCCTGCCAATCCTTTACTATGCTTCTCCCTGATGAGATTCTCCTTCATATAACATATGAAAATGCACAACTAACTTTCTTTAAAATAAAATACCATCTTGTATAATGAAATCCAACTAATTCATCATGTCAAGTGTAATAGGTTCTATACAAGCCTTCCAAGAATCACCAAAATTAAGATCATCCAAATACAAATTCTTGAGTTCCTTGAACCCAACCACCTCAATCTACATCTCTCTTAGAAAAAGTTATCTTCTACTAAGAACATTTGCAACTCTGTTAGACTTCCCACTCCTCTATTTCAAAATAAATGTATAAATTTGCAAAAAATCAACCCAATTCAAATACCTTTGGTTCAATTTTTCTTAACTATTTGAATATTGTAAAGCTTGACGATCAGTATAAAAAAACAAGATCCTTAGGAAGAAGATAGTGTCTCCACTTCTTCAATGCCTAAACTACAGCATAAAATTCTTGATCATAAACAAATTATTTTCTTTTGGCATTATTCAACTTTTCACTAAAATAAGAAATAGGTCTACCTTATTAGTTCAAAATAACTCCTATTGCAATACCACTAGCATCATAGTCTACTTGAAATGCCTTGTTAAAATATGGAAGTGCTGAAACTAGCTTCTCTGTAACTTTCTATTTCAATAGATTAAAACTCTAATCTACTCCCGTGGTCCACTTAAATTATTTCATATCCCCTCTCATTATTTTAGTCAAGGGTCCACAAGTACTACTAAAACCTCTTATGAACTTTCTATAAAATCTAGCTAGTCCATGAAAATATCTTACCTCTACAACACTCTTTGGAGTAGGCCTTTCAAGGATAGCCTTCACTTTCTCTGGTCTATTTTTAGACCTTTTGCTAAAACTAAAAATCCTAGGTATGCCAACTCCTTCACGAAACTAAACTTCTATAGGTTTATCAACAACTTTTCTTCCCTTAGCTTATCAAACACCTTTCGAATATGCATCAAATGCTCCTCCAATGTCTTACTAAAGATAAATATATCATCTAGGTAAATAATGACAAAAATTACCCACTCCTTCAATACCTCATGAAAGCACTTAGTTCATTGGTTAGCCCAAAATGCATGACTAGCCACTCATATAGTCTTTCCCTTTTCTTGAAAGCACTCTTCCACTCATCACCTTCTCTTATGCAAATTTTATGGTATCTACTCTTTAGATCTATCTTTATGAAATACATAGCTCCACTCAACCAGTCCATACTATCATCCATCCTTAGTAATACAAATCTATACTTAATTTTAATCTTGTTGATAGCACAAGAATCTATGCACATCCTATATTCTCCATTCTTATTAGGTGCTAATACTACTGGTACAACAAATAGAATCAGACTCTGTCGAATCAACACCTTCTACAACAACTCATGCACATGTCTATTCAACTCCTCACTTTCTACTAGTTCCATTTTGTGTGATGCCTTATTTGGAAAAATTTCTCTTGGAATCAAATCTATTTGGGGACTAATCTTCCTCACTAGGGATAATCCATTAGGTATATTATCTGACACAATATTAAGAAAATCTTCCAAAAAATCTACAACTTCTACAGATACTTCCTCTACTTTTTCTTTACTATCTTTTGGGATTATGGAAAAATACATATGATCATGCTTCATACCTTGGAGAAACTCCTTTCCATTAACAAAACATATTCTAGGAGCACTACATACCTTTTATTCTTTCTCCTTCAATGACTTCAACTTATGTTTCACTCCATCCTTTTTTAGAGTGTGGGTATTTTCTCACAAATCATGTATAACATGCTTTTCAAATTTCCATGGCCTACCTAGCAACATGGAATATGTCCATAAGTATGATATTACACAACACCTCATCCTAGTATATTCTAGTCTTGAACTTCACTGAGAATTGGTCACTAACCATGACCTTGTCATCATCTTGCACCTAATCAATATGATATAGACATGGGTATTTTTTCTTCTTCAACTTCAATTTTGTGACCATATTTTCTAACACCATATTTTCTCTCCTATTAACTAGGACTTCTCCTCTTTCAACATCTTTAGAATGGGATGATTTGCAATCTTTATCAACATGTGCAACTCTAGCCTAGCCTTTTTTTATCTAATCTCTTCTTGTTTGGCACTAGGAGCACTCAAATGCTATATGCCCTTCTTCTCCGCAATGAAAATATTTCCCATAGAAGCCTCCTCTTCCATATGCTTTCCCATTGCCTCTTCCACTCTTATCTTTATTTTTTTGATAACAGAAATGATTGGAATTGTTTCCATTACAGTTTTTATAGCTATTGCTCATTGATTCTTGTTCTTTTGATAATCATTTTGGGCTCCATAAGTCTATTACCACATTCTTCCACCGTGACCTCTTCCAATATTCTTGTTATCAAACTTTTTTCTCAACTTCTCCTCAACTCTTAGGGAAAATTGGTACACCTCATCAATATTGGTCATTCAAACAAGAATTAACTCCTCCTAAATTCTTGACCGTAACCCATTAAGCTAATGGGAAACTTTCTCTTGGTTAGCTTCCTCATGGACAATTCTAATGAGAACTTGGTAGAACTCTTTAGTATACTCTTGAACATATCTTCTCACTTGCTTCAACCCTTACATTTTATTTAATAGATCTAACTCATAGCCCATGGGAATGATTTTTCTCTTCAATTTAGCTATCATCTTATCTCATTTGGTGATATTTTCCTGTCATCTTCTATTTCACTCCAATTGAATCTCCTACCACTAGATCTTCAAATGTCCCTTTAGTTTTTCCCTTTCAGACTTGACCCTATTAGGATCCTCAATATCTTCATACTGAAAGTATTCCTCAAATCCAATGATCTAATCAATCATCTCCTATGGGTTAAGATTTCCCAAAAATATGGGAACCTCAAACTTAGATCTTTTTCTAATTTTAGAAATGGCCTTGAAAATATTTTCCTCTTTTGGATTCAAAACTTTATCTTCTACTACTTGATCAATGTTTTTCTTCTTCTCTTTCATCCTTACTTTTGTCATCTCCTACAACAAGATTCATTCATTTGCACATTTTTTCTTACAATTCTTATATCTTTATTTGGAGGGCTCTAAAACCTTCAGATGTAACACCTACGACTCTTCCAATACACTCTCTTCATGGAGGCATTTTTGTGCTTCCACTGAAACCCTAGTACAAATTGTCTCACAATCGATGATCTGTCTACATGCTCAACCCAAACTATGGTCTTGGTGCAACTACCTCACAATCTATGATTTGTTTACACACTTATGAACTCTTGCTCAGATACCACTTGATGAAGGATGCTCCCCTTAATACCATAAAAACATAATAGAAACAAAGAAATAACAAAAAATTGTGAGAGAAAAATATGTCCTTCTTATTATCACTGCAAATGTGAAATTATAGAATCCAGAATTACAATATGCCAACCCACATGGGTGCCTTCATTACTGAGACAAAGTTGTGAACTATCACCAAGAGCTTTCCTAGACAATGTTTGGGAATTTCTTAAATAGGCAATTTTATGCTACCTGGGAAGGTTCTAGACAATAAAACTTAATACGTAGGGCTGATAGACCCTAACAATACATATAGAGTCAGCCAAATATGTTTTTGACATTTATTTTGGAAGTCTTGGTCAAACCAAATTTTGGAGGCCATAACTCTTAAACTATTTCTTTGATTGGCTATTATAAACACTTACTGAGATTCTCATCTCATGATCTATAGGCTCAAATCATCTCAAGCACCCATCCATCAATTTTTTAGGCCTCATCCAAGCACATTTAGGCTTTCAATAGTGAGCCTAAAGTTTTTATACCAAAATTACAAACCAATAATCCATAGTAAATCCATGAATTCTCATGATATGACATTGAACCTTAACTGGTAGGCTGATATATCTAGCATGAATATCCACCTCTAAAATTAAGACACTTTGAGCTTGTATGACTGACTTACTAAGTAGCAAGCCTCCATAGATAACTCTGTAATAAGACAACCCTTATTCCAATAAGTGAAATTAAATATTTTTGTTTGGTGGAAGATTTCTCTTGCACCTAGGATGCTCCTATATTATTATCATTCAAAAGAAAGAAAAATAAATTGGTGATTAGAAAAGAGAATTAGAGAAAAAAACTCATTTTATGATGCGTCTTTTTGTTTGAATTTCAATCACTTACTCCCACAATTCTTATTGACACTTGGAAGATGGATTGAGATATATGTATTAAACTAAACCAATATCTAAAGAAGCAAAAATAGTGGAGGATATCATACACAAGATTGAGAAACTTAGGTGGATGAATAAATTATACACAAGTTTAAAAGACAAACTCTCTTGTAATATCTAAGATTCACTCTCAATGTATGTGAGTGATAGCATTCCAATGGAATAGTGATCTTAGTAAGATGAAAATGATATCAACTACTAGAAGATCCCTACAACATAGATCTCTAATAATTACTAAATTGGGAGTGAAATTGACTATCTTGCATGTCTTACTAAGAGTAATTTTTAGATCGAGGGACACAAAGGACATCATCGACCTAAATTGATCCACTTATCTGAGTGTTATTACCCATAAAAATGTGTAAAAAAATATGATTCTTAAGAGATCTAATATTTCCATAGATGGTGTGATATGATGAGAGACTCTTCAATCAAGAGTCTAATGGATTGGTTGATGATGCCCTATGTATAACCTTCTCATCATTAGTTCCCTATGATCCAAGAAGAGTCTATAGTATTGTAGACTTCAAAATATCTAGCTAAACAAACCTTTCTTTCTATTGAGTGAGAGATGAAGAAATTTTTGGAAAGGATGGAGATAATTAGTTAAGATTCATCTTTCAAAATGTCACAATGCTACAACTACAGTATAAGTGACTTGAATTTGATTAACTAATCTTTTTTCCTATAAAAATATATAGGATTCAAGATAATAAGTGAGGGTTTACAAACAATTGTGAAAATTATTGATCTCACTCAATAGTCAATGAAAAAAATAGAAGCTTGCACAAAATGGAAGTGAAACCATTACACTTCCTTTCCAAACTAGATCTTGGCCAAAATAAATCATTGAAAAAGAATGGTACATGAACGAACAAAAAAGTTATAAGATTTTATAGTGTGTTTGCAAAGCTTTTATTAATATCTTCACTCCATTAGCATGTGAAAAATTTCAATTAGACTTTATTTCAACATTCTTACCTCTATTTGACCAAATAAATACCTTTGACCAACCTAGGACTTTATAGGCCAAATGGTTTAATTTTTGTTCATACCCTTACATTTGTAGCCCAAAATAGGTAAAGAACATCAACTAAATATGAAAATGACACAAATAACATTTCTATATCCTTACTACAAGATCTCAACATCATTAACCTCATTGACCTCTCTAAAGCCTTGATGCTCCTACATTAGTTTTGTTGATTGTCCATAACTTGAAATTATCTGCACTTGTGCTTAACAAATACGATAAAGTTGAGTATTTTATTTCATCCCATCCTTCTAGATAGGAAATCTAAAAGAACTCATAATAATTCAACACCTGTAGTAGACCATCCACCAAAATAAGTAATAGTTTTGATGGTGTATGGCTAGTTAAATCATATTCCTATTTTCATAAATAACAATACCTAGTTTTCCCATTCATTTAGAATTTAGGAGTGTTAAAGTCAATTGATGTTGTGCATCCACTTATAGTGGTATGCATCTCTATTACCTAAATGTTTTCATTAGTGAGGATGAGGATCCTTTCAAATCCATGTTGTTAATTAAGTGGACTGGCTATCTAGTTCCATTGAAATAAGGAAAAGCTTTAGCATTCATAATTTTGGAGAAGATGGTTCTAGAAACAATACAAAAAATGGAAGGAAAGGAATTTACACCATGTAAAATCAATCTTGCAATTATTTCCAGATAAGACTATCTGAGAGAATTTTTTCTTCAATTTTTTGGATTACATTTTATAACCTTTCATCAAGATAGCATTGAAGAGTTCATGGAGATAAAAAAATCTCCATTAGTGATGGATTATAGTGTGATGGAAAGTTTGATAATAAAAATTCTTTCACATAATATTTGTTCATGAGAAGCCATCATGAACACAAAATGATAGATCCTCTAAAACATCAGCAATTGATTTGGAGTTTGAAGTAATAGCTTTGATGGGAGGTAGAATTGTGGAGTTTTTGATAATAGTACCTTTGCATAGGTATTTCAGTTTTCAATGATTTTAGTTTCTTGTAGATTAAGTAGGTCCTTTAGATAGTTTTAATAATTAGATACTATTCTTGACGTGGGGTTGTAATATGTATATATATATATATATATATATACATATATATGCATATATACATATATATGTATACATATATACATATGCATATATATATGTGTATATATATATATATATACATATGTATATATGTATATAGATGTATATGCATATGTATATATCTCTATATATAGATATATACATATACATATATACATATATAAATATATACATATATATATGTATATGTATATGTATATATATATATATATATATATATATATATATATATATATATATATATATATATATGTATATTTATTCACATGGTTTGAACATTTCTATATCTATTGAGGAAAAGTGCTACAAACTACTAAGTTTACTAACAGGACTTAAAATAATGCAAGAAACTTAAATTACAACTTTTGTTGATCAAAATTTATTACATTAATTTTTTATTATTGTCACATCATTAAATCCCATATACCATCATTAGGATAACCGGACATTATAAATTTACCATAAATATGCATTTACAATTAGACTTGATGAAATGATGAATAGTATATATAGTGCTCAAAGTTTCATCATGTTCTAATAATGTTTTAATAATGTTAACTGCCAATATTTCACCTACCCAATTACTAGTAAATATGATTATAAAGGGTTTAAATTTGTGTCTTAAGCACAAGGGATATTATTTTTCCAAATGCCATTCTTTTTGTTGTCCCCTTATGAACATATACACAGTGTAGTACAAGTGGCTTAGATACAACCACATTAGTGGCCAATAGGAGTAGTAGGAACCTAGGTAAGTTAGTAATAGTGGTAGTAGTAGTAATAGTACTAACTATACCATACTATATTATGTACATGTAGACTATACTATGATCATAAATAATAACTAGAACTAGGAATTTTCATGCCCATCATTTGATAATGCAGTAGGAAATCTAAATAATCCTTTATCAATCTTAGCTATAGCCCTAAACAAAATTTAAACTTTGTGATGCCCTGGTTGTGGGCTCATATCATGATTTTAATGGAGAAGGAAGAATGTGAAATGAGAAAGGGTCTTGTTAATATTGTGGCCATATGATCTATGTCTCTACAATGTATGAAAAATTCATAGTAGGCAATCCAAACAATCCTTCACCAATCTTGCTACAACGTCCACACAAATGCATTCCCTTGTGACCATGTATTTTATGCATTGGCATACTTTTTACCATTACTAAAAACACACATATTCATGCACATAGACTTACTATGATAGGGAGAATGATCCAAATAAGGGCAAGGGATTGTTGACTTACCTATCTCTCGATTGTAACATAACTCTTAATTCCCTCTTGTCCACAGATGATAAAAAAAAAAGAGAAAATGATTTCATTTATATTGAAGTTTTAGTCCTTTTAGATGTATTTATCATTTATGTATGTGTGTTTATTTATTTTTTATAATTATATAATAATAGTATTATAAATATGTTATAATATTAATTATATAAATTAACAAATAGACATGTTTCTTATAAGGACATGTCTATTCATGAATTATGGTTATTTCAATACAAAGAGACATGTATTTGGAAAATATATTAAAAAATATCATGGTAGTGCTATTACATTTGTAGTAGTCCTTAGAAAAACCAATATGATATCAGAGCCTAGTTTGCAAATAAAAACTACGAAGTGATTTTTCCCTATGGAGATCTTCAATTCTCCTTCCACTATTTGTAGATTTGAGTGCTTATGCTCTGTTAAACACAAATGAATCTAAGCCTCAGAAAGAATAGATTGCTTGAAGAAGAGAGTAGCTATAAGGAGTAGAATCATTTTTATATTGAATGTAGATAAATTTGTTGATCAAATAAGTAAGATTGATAAATGAGTGTCAACACACTTAACCATTTTCACTATACATGCTAAGTATACAATGGAAGCCGAGCTATAACTCTAACAAATGTCGAGTTCAAGATAGTGACAAGTATATTAGAATACAGTATGTGCCAAGCAAGTCACAGTAGGTGCCAAGCAGATGAGAACAATATGTGCCAAGTAATTCAGGATCCAACAGGAGCTGAGTGATTCAAGAGTCAGTAGAAGCTGAGCAATGTAGAAAACTAATAGGTGCCGAGTAACACAGGAATTCTATAGGTGTCGAGTGACACATTAATTCTATAGGAGCTGAGTAACTAGGAAAAATAGTGGATACTGAGCAATCCATAATAGATGGTGTCGAGCATCAATATTACTTCATGTGCCGAGAAATGCAGGATCAACATAAGAGTTTGTGCCAATTGCAAACCATGATGTGAAATGGTTATGCATGACTCATGACAAGATAAAAGGATAAGATCAAATCCTCATAACCACCTATGTGATCCTCATGCAACCAATAAGAAAATTGGAGACTACATGCAACCAATGGGTGAATTTCAAGGGTTTGAGAAGGAACATTTGAATCAAGGATGCATAATGAACCACTAATCTGTATAAGGGATTCTTGACACCATTAAACAAGCGAGAGTAAGAGAGGAAAGAAGAAGGAAAAGTAGAGCCTATCATTAAGGTTGTTACAGAACATTGGTGTCAAAGTTTTAGTGGAAAGGATGGCATTTACACATCTAATTCATCATAATAGAACAAGGAACACAATCAACAAATTAGATCTAGCAGAGATTAGTGATAGAAGAGCAGATCAAGAGCCTAAGATCAGCATTAGAGATTGCATTAGATCAAGTGTATTATTCTAATACTCTCTCACAATTGTATTAGGAATTTGGAAATCCTATTGAGTTAGGTAGGTTTAATAGCCTTATGTAAATCCTTTAACAGGGTGGCATTCCAAGTTGAATGTTCTTAAGTCCTCTAACAAGGAACACTTCTAACAAGGTGTAGAAATCCTTTAATAGGGTCACATTTAATAGTGTGTTGTAGCCTTTAATAGGGCAGGCCTTTAATAGGGCAAACCATCAGAAGTGGTTGAAATCAATTGCTGTAGTAATTTTGTGGGTATCATCCCCACCCCAATTTTACCTTCTTATTCCTGGAGGGTTTTTGGGTCACAGAAAATCTCAAGTGTTATGTGGTGATGCATGTTTGTTTCTCATGATTATTTAATGTTTATATGCATGCATGTTAATTTCAGCTATGTGTTATTAAGGATTTAAAATATAAGAAAAGGTCAGTACTTTTGATTCCCCCCCCCTCTCAGAAGCACTCTTCCCATTAAGACATTCCAACAATTGGTATCACAGATGCAAGTTCTCTTAAGAAGAAGCCTAACAGCTTGGTGGAAAAGATCTGAAGATGGAAGTCTTCAAACTTCGAAAGATCATTGAGAACTAGGTGATAGATGTGCATCTCGCTCTACACAAGGTAGAGGAAGCTAGAGAGGAATTAAGAAAATCCTTAAAAAGAAGGAAGGAAATAGCTATAGCCGAAAATGATATTCAATACAAGGAGATTAACACCACACAAGTATTTTCCAAAGGAGATTCCAAAGAATTTGATGCAACAATAGAAGAACTGATGGAGAAAAATAGAGTTCAAGAAAAAGAGATAAGAACTCCTAAGATAGAGCATGAATCATAGGCCATGATGCTATGTGAAATGACTAAGCAAAATAAAAGAGTAGTTGAGGATAGAGTCATGATGGAAGATGAGAAAAGAAATCTTGCAAACAGACTTGAAGAAAAATGTACTGAATTAACAAGGATCTCAAAAATGCAGATGGATACACTTGCCCAACTGATGAATCTTCATCATGAACTCAATATGAAAGATATTGAGATCTCTACTTTGAGGATGTAGAATGACAAAATGCAAAATGAATTGGACAGAGAAAAAGAAATAGCAAAGAATCTCAACAAGTCAAGTGAAGCTATCAAGTACTTTGAATAGTTGCTGAAATCCCCAAGATTAGCCCATGATACATCAGGACTTGGATACAACAACACTAAAGTCAAGGAATCATCAAAGAGTGCTGAGAAAAGAAGTGACAAAGGTAAGGATTCTAAACCCACTTGTCATTACTATAATAAAAAGGGGCATACTACTAATCTTTGCAGGAGTAGAAGGATCAATCAGCCAAACACACCCCAAAGTAAGGGTTACTGTCACAAGTGTAATAAGCAAGGACACATGACACAAGACTATAGGTCTAAAGTCACAAGGACACAAAGATTTGATGAACACTACCATAATTGCAAGAAGTATGGACATAGAGCCTTTGACTATAGATCAAAACCTATGTGGACACCAAATCAACATGTAAGAAGGGACAACTATGTACACCATTATAATTGGGACTACAATACAAGACAAAGTTGTCATTATTGTCAAGAGTATGGTAACATACGCCAGAATTGCATAAGAACACACTTCAAGGTGAACTATAAAAGATAGTTGAACCAAACTACTTGCTTTTGTTGCTTGAAAACTAGACATGTCAGCAAGAATTGTCCAACAAAGGCCAAGGCACCCAAGACTGAAGTAAATAAGGGAAAAGAAAAGGTTGATAAGGAGGCACACATTAGAACATATGTAAAGAAGACATGGCAGAAAAAGGATGGACCAAGTACATCTAATGAAAGGGTCACTTCACCTGAGAGGTCAAGTGATCATATTTCATTCAACTAACCACAAGACAAGCCTATGGGGCTGATACATGTAAGGAAGTATCATATTTCAGCCCTAAAACATGATGAAGCACTGCAAAGTATAAATTTGCATGAGATAAAATGCTAAGACAAAATTTGAATGTTGATGCCAAGCTATCTTTGGTTGCCAAGTGAAACTTCTTTGGATGCTTAGTCAAGAATTTTAGTGGAAGTCAAGTAAAACTGTAAGTGGTTGCCGAGTTATTAACAAAGTTAGTAGATGCTGAGTAAGAATAGCTACCAAGTGGATGTCGAGTCAAAAAACCTTTGGAAGCTGAGTGAAAGGTAAAGGTACAAGAATGCATTAAATGCAAGGTTGTTGAGTTGCTTAAAGGTGAAAATTTATTCATTTCGAACCATTCAAACGAAGAGTGATTACCAGGAGCACAATTGAGTGATTTTTGAGTATTCAACCAACGATTTGCAGCAATTCAACATCTACCTAAGCGATCTAAGCATTTAACTAGGTATTTCCTTCAGGTGCTGAGTTGTACAATTTGTGAAGTTTATTTTAAATGTCAAACCCTAGTTTGGTTAAAAATGTCATCTAGTTCAAAGTCCACCAAAGGGAAGGAAAGCCATGGGATTCAACTTGTTAGTAATGAGGTTAAGCAACCCAAATTCAGGCCAATCCTAGAAGTTGCATATAAAAATAATCCCGCTAGTGCCCTATCTACCACCCCTAAAAAAGTTGTTATGGTTGAGGATGTGTGAAAGTGTTATAACTGGAAAATAAGAGCCATAGGAGACTTAGAAATCTTTAATGCTTTGAAAAACTTTGTGACAACAGTATATTGAAGGATGAATTTTCAATCATAGAGAAGAAGGGTTTAACCAAAGCCCTAGTTTTTCCAATCGTATTCAAAATTGAGTGGATACACATAGTGCTTAGTAGAATCCATGATGGATCATTCTAGCTAGAGCAAGGATTAGTTAAGATTACTAAGAAAATGGTTCATAGAGTCACAGGTTTTCCAACCCTAGATCAGCCAAAGACACTCAGAAGTGATAAGAGGGAAACCATTGAGAAGAACACAGGAGCAAAGTGGAATAATAGAGGCATGACCATAGACACCATAACTAATCCCCTTCTAGAATTTTCCATAAGGATCATATCACATAAGTTTTATCAATCCAACAAGTTGAATAGTGTACCCTACATAGTAGTGGATGTGGCATATAAGCTTGTAAAGAAAGATCATACATATGACCTTGCAGAGCTCATGTTGCAACAGTTTAATGAAAATCTTGGAGCTATTAGAAAGTCTAAGGGAGCATAATGTAAATTTGGGTCAGTGCTAGTTTGTATGTTCTTCTATGTGATGAAGGAATTCCCTTCATTTGGCAAAGTCAACTAGAGTCAGAACAAAACAATTGTTGATCAAATAAATGATTTCATTGCACAAATGGGAGATAGCTTTGATGATCAAATGTCTATCTATTTTGATGACTTCAAGAATGCAATGAAGAAAAGAATGAGGATTCTAGTTTCACTGGTAGAAAAGCATGTAAATGACATATGCTTTCTAGTTGACATTGATTATACTTACATCCAAGTAGTCCTTCCAAGAGTAAGATGGCTTAGACCATTGGGATATGAGCTTGATGTTGATCAAGCTTCTGCACCCATCACAACATTACTTGCAGAGGAAATGGACAAATCTACCAAGGCATTTGGAACTTATGACACTGTCAAATCAAGAGTTGTTATAGAACTCAAGATAGCCACAATAGTGAAGAAGAAGGACAAGCTAGTGAAGAAGATAAAGAAGAAATTTTGTATTGAAGAAACAGGTGCAGCAGGTGAAGATAAAGAGATTAGTGATGATGAAGAAGAAGGTGATGATGAGAAAGGTGAAGATGAGCTAGAACAAGGGCCACTTGAATTGACATGAGGCCAAGGTGAAGACAAAGATGAGAGTGCCGAGGAAGAAGAAGCCAAGGAAGCAATCATCAAAGGCAAAGTCATCAAAAGGAAGGCAAAGAAACCTCTTGCTCCTCAACCTAAACCAAAGAAAGCTACCATGCCAACATCCAAGAAGCCAACAACTAGAGCTACAACAAGGGCCTCTACACAAAAAGCCAAAGAGGAAGCCACAAAGAAGAAAGCAACCAATAAGGCACAGGAAGAGCCAAGGAAAAGAAGAAGATATATGGCTCAACCTGATATTAATGAGGAAGATCAGACTGAAAAGGTAAGTCATCCTCCTAAGTCTTTAGTTGATATATTATGTGAAAAGATTAGGAATGGAGACTGAAGTCAAATGAAAAAGATTGATTTCAATAAGTTCACCAAAGAGGAAAAAAATAGAATAGAAGAATTAGTCTATGTAATGATGGCACAGTTCAAGTATACACCTCTTGAATTAGATGGACAATTGTCAAAGGAATTGTCTAAAATTGTAGAAGATAGATGGCATTTTTGTTTGAAAATGGAGAAAGAAATGAGGGAATCAACCCTAGCAAGCATACTACCTGATTTGACAAGGGAGAAGATAACTAAAGTAGTCAAAAGTCATAAAACTAGGTTTACACCTAATTATAGGGCATTCTCCATTCTCCAAAACAAAATTGAAGAAGTTGTACAAAGGACAACAAGATATGGAAGAATTTATATAAGAAAACTGAAGATGTCCTTGAAGAGGAATACAAAGAAGAAGCTACTGCTAAACCTAAAGAGAGAAGAAAGAGGAGAGAAGAGAAGGCAAAAGTAGAGAAAAAGGTTGAAGAAGAGGAAACAAGGAAGAAAGAGAGGAGGAAGGAAAAGATGAAGACAGGGGTACTGATGAGCAACAAAGTGTGCAAGACATACAACTTCCACCTCCTAGTCCTCCTCACTCTACTACCACACTTATAGAAATCATAAAGATTAAGGATGTTGTTGACACCTCAAGTCAAAACATCAATCCATTAACTACAAAGGATCTCACTATAATCCTTGACCAAATAACTCTTCAAGAACAGTTGTGTACAAGTCCCATATTAGTCAGTATAGATGATCTCCAAAATTTAGTAGATAAACTCAAAGAAGCCAAGGTGTCACCACAAGAACCACCTTAGATCACTCAAACTACTAGATTTCCATTTCTACTACCTCCATCACTACCAAGAATAGCCATGCAAACTCATCAGGAGTTGAGTGCAACAACAGAGGAAGTCATAGGTACAACAATATAGATAACAAGTACACCCCCAACAGTAATGACACAAGAAGAAGAAGATAAGGAAGAAACACAAGGTAAGGAGGAGTTTGCAATACAAAATTTGGTTGAATTGCTAAAAATAGGAAATCCTACCAAACCCATTCAGAAGTCAAGTACTAAATGATGACCTTACAAGTTAGTACACCAAGCTCAAGTTCTACTAGGGTAGCCAGGACCATTCATTATGGTATTCTTAAGCTTGATGAAGAAATTAAAATACCCTATTATGATTCAAGCATGTTAACTGAAGAAAAAATGAATGAAATACAAAGTGCATTGGATAAGAGAAAGAGGTAAGAGGCAATGAGAAAAGACTACAAATACAATTAAGCAATGAATGAGATTAAAGATATATTCATGGATGCATTCAGCCTACAACCTCTAGATTCAAGAAGGCCAATTCTTGAGCAACTATCTAGTATAGTTGACCAAGTGAATAATGAATACCATGATACAAATGTAAAACTCGTGGAATGGTCAGAGAAAAAGTTTCTAGAAAAATTCAACCAAAAGATAGCCAATAACATAATTTTAGGATAGGTTGACCTAGCTAAGAAATTGGATAATGTAAATATTGTGTTAGGGAACATCTTTTCCCTTTATAGAAAATTGTGTGATTTTTCTAGGTTCACACAAGAGATAAATTTGAAAAATTTGAATGTTGAGAGAAAACTAAAGCTCTCTAGCATGCAACTACCCTCAAATCTTGCATAGAGTGAGAAAATTTTTGCTCAAATGCTTCACACTCAGAAGGAATTAGCTGCATTATCAACAGATGAGGCCACTATTAAAGAAAAGTTGATGCAAATACAAGCCTCAATTAATCCTCATTTGGAAGTATTACATAAGGAGAAAATGTATGCAGAAATAGTCCTGAAGAAGGATCCAAATATTTCTATGCATGACAGACTTGTTGATCTAGTAGCAGAGCTTTCAATCTAACACAAGTCATTAGATATTGCATTGAATAACTAGGATGCAGCTCTCAAAATACTCATTGAGGTAAATAAAACATTTTTGGCCAAGCATGGCATTACCATTTAGAACCCTTTGACATAAGTGTCAAAAAGGGGGAGATAATGTAGGAGATATATTACAGGAGGAGAAATGCAGGAATAGGTCAAAAATAGGTCAAAGAATAGAGAACATCAAGCACAATGGCACAAGATATCAGAATTCATGACATGATAAGGCATAATCAACTCAGGGGGAGTTAGAAGGTATATTGTTGTTCACAATATCTTTTTGAAATTTTGTAAGTGAAGAATGGACACATAAGGCTTAGATCATGAATGTTCAGTTAAGTGTTTTTGACACTCATGTCAAAGGGGGAGATTGTTGATCAAATAAGTAAGATTGACAAATGAGTGTCAACACACTTAATCATTTTCACTATACATGCCGAGTATACGATGGAAGCCGAGCCATAACTCTAACACATGCCAAGTTACAAATAGTGTCGAGTATATCAAAAGATAGTATGTGTCGAGCAAGTCATAGTAGGTGTCAATTAGATGAGAACAATATGTGCCGAGTAACTCAGGATCCAATAGGAGCCGAGCATTGCAAAGTTAATAAGAGCTAAGTGATTCAGGAATCAGTAGAAGCCGAGCAATGCAAAAAACTAACAGGTGCCGAGTAACATAGGAATTCTATAGGTGCTGAGTGACATAGTAATTCTATAGGAGCAAAAAAACCAGGAAACACAGTGGATACCAAGCAATCCAGAATAGATGGTGTCGAGCATCAGTATTACTTCATGTGTCAAGAAATGTAGGATTAGCATAAGAGTTTGTGCCAATCACAAACCATGATGTGAAATAGTTATGCATGACTCATGATAGGATAAAAGGATAAGATCAAATCCTCACAACCACCTATGCGATCCTCATGTAGCCAATCAAAAAATTGGAGACTGTATGCAACCAATGGGTGAATTTCAAGGGTTTGAGTAGGAACATTTGAATCAAGGATGCATAAAAAACCACTAATCTTTATAAGGGAGTCTTGATGCCATTAAATGAGTGAGAGTAAGAGAGGAAAGAAGAAGAAAAAGTAGAGCCTATCATTAAGGTCATTACAAAACATTAGTGTCAAAGTTTTAGTGGAAAGGATGGCATTTACACATCTAGTTGATCAGAACAAAACAAGGAACACAATAAAAATATTAGATCTAGTAGAGAGTAGTGATAGAAGAGTAAATCAAGAGCATGAGATCAGCATTAGATATTACATTAGATCAAGTGTATTATTCTAATACTCTCTCACAATTGGATTAGGAATTTGGAAATCCTATTGAGTTAGGTAGGTTTAACATCCTTATGTAAATCATTTAATAGGGCAGCATTCCAAGTTGAATTTTCTTAAGTCCTCTAATGAGGCACACTCCTAACAGGGTGTATAAATCCTTTAACAGGGTCACATTTAATATTGTGTTGTAGCCTTTAACAGGGAAAACCATCAGAAGTGGTTGAAATCAATTGCTGAAGTAATTTTGTGGGTATCATCCCCACCCCAGTTTTACCTTCTTATTCCTAGAGGGTTTCTGGGTCACCAAAATCTCAAGTGTTATGTGGTGATGCATGTTTGTTTCTCATGATTCTTTAATGTTTATATGCATGCATATTGATTTCAACTATGTGTTATTAAGGATTTAAAATATAAGAAAAGGTTAGTACTTCTGATTCACCCCCCCCTCCCCCCCCCCCCCCACCCCAACCCCCCCCCCCTCCTCCCCTCCCCTCTCTTAGAAGCACTCTTCCCATTAAGACAATCCAAAAAAATTATTCATGGTAGTTGGAGCACTTGAATATCAATTTATAGTTTAATATAGGAAGGCACATGGAGTCCTTAGGATCAGTAACTAGACAGGAAAGTGCAAATGTATCAAAACATTACCTCATTTTATCAAGATAGAACATTAACATTGATTGTCATGTGAGTTATAGATTTCATAACATTGTTGAAAGCTACAACAATAGTTCTCAGACATCAAGGAGTAAGTTGTGTAAGTAATCCTTCTACAACATATAGACTACTGCATTTAATAGTGGAATGTTATAATCCCCATTTGGAACAAAATGAAATTAATCATGCATACAAAGCTCTTTGATGCAGAAACTATGAATTCTAATATTGCATGCAATATGAAAGAAGCATGAGAAGTCTTAGTAGTCTTAAACTCTTCTCTCTAAAATGTGGTTGTCAAAGGCCTACAAATGGGTGAAGAAAAATGTGACTACAATCTTGTATGTGTGAACTTGATGGTTGAAATATCAAATGGCATATAAATTAATCTCCTTCAATGTTATAAGCATGCTCTGCTAGGTTCTAGAATTTTCTTGATGTTTAGATGCATTGGAACTCACATTAGTTTGAAGATTGGCTTCATCAACATCATTGATAAGATCTATACAAGAAATAGTGACAAAGATTTTATCAATAACATTGGATAACCACATATGATAATAATTTAAAGGAGGTATTCCCTTTGAATGTTGATAAACATATTGTCTAGTAGCAAGGGAGGGAGTCATTAGACCCAGTACTAAGACTTTAGATACTGAGAAAATTAAGGTAAGTAATAAGGTATGCCTTAATGGTAATGATGATTTTTAACTCTTTTATAATTAATAAATATCATATGAGATATTATAATTGATAATATGATGTAGCAACACATATATTGCATATTAATTGATATTAATGGCATTTGAAATTCATTATCTACATTGATTATTAGAATATAAATAATTCATAATGAATTAAGTATTTTCTAATGTTCTTTTAATAATGATATTATCATTGAAAGTAATTATATAGTATGCAATTTTTATTTCAATATGAGCTACTTGCCTTGATCTTTTTCAAGAATGTTCTTGTAGGAAAAGGAGGAATGAGATCAAATTGAGAAGGAATCTAACACATCTGCCTAAGGGAGCGAGATAGAGGATGTGATTTAGTCAACCTTTATTGATCTTGATCATATTGAATCAAAGGAAGTAACCCATGATGAGATGGACTCTCCACAAGACCATAAATTGTACTAGTCAAGAGGATTGTAATTCATGAATATACCTTGTGACTATGTAATTTCAATGGGCGTACCCCTTGTGTATATCATGAGGAGGTGATGACTTCCAAATGATGTCACTTGTATTTGTAGAAGTTACTGCACGATGAAAATCTTACAATAATGTATATCATGTGATATCAAACTATAATTTGAATACTTGGTGAATATCATTGATATTCTAGTAGGCCAATACTCTTGATATCAAATGCAATATCATACATTTTCCAAGAGTAATTGGTGAATATCATATATTTTGGGAGACCAATACTCATGATATCAAAATGATGGATATCTTCTTATCAAAGAGATCCTTAAAACTTGTCATTCCTAATATTACCAATGGTGCAATATATGTCGTGTGTTTATGCTCCCTAGCTATGAGGGAGTGTTGACGGGTGGAAACTTTAGTTGGTTAAATTCTATGTTATACATTGGATATATTAAGAATATTGGGATGATGGAAAGGAAACCTATGAAGACACCCTTGGAAAAATCTTCTCAAATTAAAAGAAGAAACTAAAGACTCTAAAGATGCTGACACCACTCTTTACCATCAAATCATTGAATCTTTAATGTATTTAGAAATTACTATCTACCTAATATATATGTTATGTAGTAAATGCTCCAAATCAATTCATGAGAAAACCAAAGAAGCAGTATGGTTAAGAAAGCTTATCTTTGATCTATTCAAGAAACCTTTGAAACCTACTATAATCAATTGTGATAGTCAAAGTTGTGTTAAACTCTCTCAAAATCTAGTGTTTCATTACAGGTCTAAACACATTGAGTTACCTTATCACTATGTGCGAGATATGGTTGAGAAAATGTAATTGAGCTTAATTACAGAGTATTAGGTTGTTGATATCCTTATCAAGTCCCTTTCCAGAACCAAAGTGGAAACATTTTGAGAAGGTCTTGGTATAATACTATTTCCTAAGTACAAATCTCAAAAAAAAATTAGATTCATTTTATTTGTTGTATCCAAAATTGTTATATAGTTTTGTGAATATTATTAAAAGTAATGTTTTTCATGTGATATTTTTGTGAAATTTATTATAAGGAGATAATCTTATTAATAAATATGTTATTCATTTTGAGTAAGTATTGTAGTTAAATCATGAGAATATGCATCTTGCGAGACTTCCAACTGAGTGCCTAGATGTCATTAAATTTATTGTCATTGAGTTATCTATATAGATTTATTTTGTGAGTTCAACAACTAAGAGCTTAGATGTCACCATATTGATTATCTTTCAGTTGTTCATGTAAATGCATACTAGGTATTTTAATAACTAAGAAGTTAGATGACAAATGTTGATCATCTTTGGGTTATTCAAAATACTAATCATCATTTACCTTTGATTATCAAAATGTATTTATCCTTCTTGACTAAGAGGGAGTGTTAAAGTTTTAGTCATTTCATATGTATTTATCATTTATGTATGTGTGTTTACTATATGAGATAATTTAACATAATAAAAATATATCTAGTTATATATATTATTATTATAATTTATTATAATTATATAGTAATAGTATTATAAATATGTTATAATATTAGTTATATAAATTAACAAATAGACATGTCCCTTGTGTATTCATGAATTATGGTTATTAATACAAAGAGACATGAATTTGTAAAACATATTTAAAAATATCATGGCAATGCTATTACATTTGCAGTGCTCCCTCGAAAAACCAATAATTTCACTTTTGTTAAATATCCCAACAACATTGCAATTGCAACACTAAACTCTACATGTGTCGCAATTATGATGCTTATCTTTAGTGGTGTCACAATATTGACATTATCAAGATATAAATAGAAAAAATAGTGAAAATTACAAGATAAAGGGCCTATTGTCAGAAATGAATGTTAGAAAATGACACCAAATGTGTTAGTGTGACATGGGACTATCTTTTGACAAGACATGGTGGTAAGGACCTAAAGATACTAACTAAGGAATGTATGCCTTTGGTTTGATATAAACCATGGCCTTTGACACACATATCCTCACTTCAACAATATTCTATTTTAACATGTATTGAATTATAAAAACAATTGAGCTCACCAATATCTCTTATCATGTGCAATTGCTCCTTTACATTCTCTTATTATCACATTTTTATGTATTTTATATTTTTCTAATAAAACCTTTACCTTAAACTACTTATATGAAAATAATTTAATTAATTAATAGAATAGTAATTTTCTCACTAGAACACATTAAATATCTAAATGAAGACAACTATGGAGTGAGGGGAGATTATAGACCATGAGGGAGGCAAAGATATGTGCTTCACTTGCAAGTCAAAGAAATAGAACTAAATTATTTATAGGTGTGAAATTTGTGATCACCTATGTCTAGGAAAAGGAAAGGAAATTAAATTTTCTAATTAAAAAATATATATATCATGTGCTTGGGAAGTTGCACAAATATAAACTCCATTTTCAAATATAAGATAGGAAGATGAATGAGCATATGCAATTGTATCACCTAATATCTAGTAGTGTAAATTGAATACTAATACTAACAAGAACATTAACAAAACTAAATAAAGCTAACACTTAAGATAGGACTCAATGGTTATCACCACAATAGGAAACAAACCAAGAATGCTAGGCTCCTTATGGTATAACCCATGATGAAGTGGATTTTTCCCTAATAAGTAGAGATGTGTGCTCATGATTGTGCTCAAGATTCAAGTGGATGGATGGTGTACATTGAGAATGGTTTTAACAATGGAGGTATGCAGGGATTTCAACATTATAATGATATTTTTGTAGTTTTTAAGCTCTCAAAATAGCATTATAACATTGCATGAAAAGG
Source organism: Cupressus sempervirens (assembly GCA_028749045.1). Classification (NCBI taxonomy): domain Eukaryota; kingdom Viridiplantae; phylum Streptophyta; class Pinopsida; order Cupressales; family Cupressaceae; genus Cupressus; species Cupressus sempervirens. Next base: position 793,863,759 of record CM053786.1, read on the forward strand.
TGGATGATTTTTTTGAAGGGAGAGGGTTCCATTTATAGGCTAAGGGGTAGAGAGATGGATGGTCAAGATACAAGGATGACAAAATGGTGAGGGAGGGTCAAGATTCACTCAAAAGGGAGCACATGGATTGTGCTTGTTTAGGGCCAATAGGGAAGTGATACTTATCACAAGGAGGATGAGTGTGTGAGGATAGGATAAGGGTTGGTCAAGGGAGTAAAGAGGGAGGTTGAGTATGTAAGAGGCATGTAAGAGTGATAAAAGGGGATGTAAGAGTCATAAATGTTGGAGGGCAAGGGGAGGAGATATTTTGACTTTAGCTTGGGTTATCAAGTCTTAACTCTTGCTTAAGGTTGTGCACATGTTTAGAAGGGAGATTAGGATTAGCTTAGAAAGGAGGTTAGGGGATAAGTGGTTTAGCTTTGATGGGATGAGTTAGTTAGGTGGCTAAGTGAGGTTAGTATGGGTGAATGGGTTGGATTAGGGGTTAGGATAGGGTTTAGGAATGCTTTTAGGATTTTAGATATTTTATTAAACGATTTATTTAATAAAATGGGGAAATGGGATTAAATTAAATAAATTTGAGAATTTATTTAATTTAATAAAGGAATATGGATTTAATTGATAAATTAATTTTGGGTTATCATTTAATTTATCAATTGGACTATAGTTAATTAAATTAATTAATTAACTAAGGGATGATGATTAAATAGTAAATATTCAATCAATAATGTTCTAGGAAATGACTAAATACAATTACCTATTTGTGTAATCAAATTTAGGGTCTACATTTTGCCCCTCTTTGACATAGTGTTGAAACAACACTATTTCAAAGAAGTTCAAATATAAATGACATGAAGAAGACTACTTAAAGTAACACAATTGCCATAGTTTGAAGTAGAGGAGAAGAGAATAGACTAGGTGATGCCCCTTCAAGAAGGTGGTGGGGAAAGAATATGAGGCACGATAGCTTCTTAAAAAAATTGTAGTAAGCCTATGGGGGACAAGAGGACATGGAAGAGAGAAAAATAGGTAAAGGAGAGAAAAAAAGGGAGAAAGAAGAAGGGTGGTGGGAAGTAGGGGGTTGCTAGAGGAGCTGAAGAGGTAGCTAGGGTGCCAGGGGGCCTATAAGTGGTTGGAAGAGGGCTATAAAGGGTGATTTTCTTCTAAATAGATGAGGAGATATTGCTCCCGGAGCTCTGAGTTGGATTCTATGATGGTGGCTATTGGATGACTAGAGCATCGATCTGATGTTGTGTGACAAGTATGAGTGTTGTGGATGCCCGATCATTTGGTAGGGTCAAAAACCTCTTTGTAATTTTTTATTTTTCAATAGGTTAGAGAATTCCCACAAAAGTAAAAATGCAATTCCATAGACCTGAGTTTGGCAGAAACACATGCAAGATCAACAGGATCTCAATCCTATGAAAATAGCTAGGTAGAGGGAAAAAATTGGCTAGAGAAGTAGGCTTTGTGGGATCACGTATTTGGGGAAAAAAACCTTATGCATGGATGAGGGTAACTAGGTGGGATCGCAATCCTGCTAGGGAAAATGCAGATAACTTTGCGGGTATGCAATCTTGTGACAGGGAGGAGATCAATGCAGGAACAGGATAGGGTTGACTAGGGGAAAAAAAGGTTAAAATGTAATCTCATGGGAACAAGGGTCCATGAGATCACCAGGGTAAGTGTGTGCCAGAATGTGGGTCAAACATGTAAAAGATGGGAAGGTCAATAGGGCAATCTTGTAGGAACATATCCTCATAGGATTGTGAGGTTTAAGTTTGTGAGAATGCAGGTTTTTAGGAATAAAGCAAGAAAAATAGGGGTTGGGTAAGATAAGGGGTGGGAATATAGGGTAAGGAAAGTATGGAAAAGAATACTGATATGTGATTGATTTTTTGATGTGCAGTGGTCACTAGATGCCTTGGTGTCACATGAGTGACGAGCAGCAATGCTACACGCAGGAGATTAGCTGACAGCTACAGATTGGGTGAGGAATGAGGGCATTGAGCTTGGATACCTGGTAGGCAACCCCACACATGGACATACATGGCTATGGTTATATCCCTATTTGAGTAGTGGCATAGTGAGATAGCTACCTTTCACCTACCGACAAGAGAGATGACAGTGACCCTAGAGGATGTATACTAGATATTCAAATTGCTAGTACGGGGTATACTAGTGATGGTGACTAGAGAGATGATGGTAGAGGTTGCAGTGCAAAGATTGGTTGGGCTAGGGGTTGTATTTCAAATTTGGAGAGGAAATTTTGCATTATATGAGCATTTGGATCGAGTTGCCCCTGAGAGATGCATTTACTTCTACATGTGCAGGCTGGTCTCTAGATGCATTGACCTAGATACATGAGGGACTAGAGTGACATTAGCATTGATGCCAGTGATCATGCAAATAGTAGATGCATGAGTTCTTACTACGTGGGGATCATTGATGTTGTAGAGTTGTATAGAGATCTACACTAGATTGTATGTCAGGGAGCTAACTAACAAGGGAGGAGTATAGGTTTCTCCACCCTATTATAGGTATGGGCCTGGGAGCATATTGGTGTATTCAGGCTAATTGGGCAGAGAGATAGGTAGATGGAGGAGCTAGTAGCATATAGCTAGGCAAGATGATGACATACCACCACACAAAGGATGTGGACTACTGGAGAGTCTAGATTGATGAGATCATAGCAGTGGTATGGAGACCATACATGGGTTTAGGGCCATGGGCAGAGGAGGGATAGTAGCTACCCTACACTATATCCTCTTGTTTCATTTTTTGGATGGTGGGAGTATATTGTTGAGCAGTACTGACTGGATAGGGCCTTGCAGTAGTTTGGATAGAGACAAGTGGCTCCTAAGGAGTTGAACTGGCATCAAGGAGTGACGCGTGAGCTAATATTGATGTATGGACTAGCACTATGGAGAGAGGGGTTGCTTTGGGGTTGGCTAGAGTTAGAGCCACAACAGTGGGATTGGTTCAACAAGGTGGCAGATGTGGGCTCTACTTAGGAGTATCGGGATGGGTTTTAGTGGCTAAGGCTAGTAGGCTAAGCACAGGTCACAAGGGTAGTGGTGGTGGCAAGAGAGCTAGCTTGGGTCATGTGGCAGGGGAGATACATAGCTAGAGGGCTACAACAGTGAGTAGAGGCCATTGCATAAGAGGAGGGGCCAGTTAGACAGAGATGGAGGGTGGGGAGGTAGGAGAGAGGGACCCATCTAGAGAGAGGAGAGGAGAGAGGCGTAGAGCTAGAGAGAGGAGGAGAGGAGATAGCAAAGGAGATGAGATTGTAGGGGGAGAGGGAGTAGAGTCCATAGAGGATAGTCGGGGGTAATGGAAGTGGGTCATCTATAGAGGGAGGGGATGAGGGATGGTTAGCTTAGTATGCATCACTACAATAGACACATGATGCCACTAGGTAGCTACTATGAGATAAATAGTAGGAGAGAGATCAACTTCAGATTGAGCAGGATTAGTTATGCCAGGAGTGGGATGTAGCATAGGGTCAAGCTGACAAGGTAGGGATATGACACAGGCAAATGTATGAATAACTAGGGCTAAAGGCTCACTCAGCTATCCAAACCAGCCTGCAAGAGTTAACACAATGGAAGCAAACACAAGTGGAAAGAAACCAAAGGAGGAGAAGAGGGAAATACTTCTATTGATTCATCAAAATATCTTCATACATGCCCAATTGTGAGGCCTTATGGGTTACGACCAATTTAATACATTCAGTTATAAAGATCCAATAGCAAATTCACCCTTTTAGTTCTACTCCCTCTAGAACTTTCCTTCTTGTAAAAAAAAACTTACTTAGCTCTAAGCCTAAACTCTCTATTTATACTTGCTAAAATGGCTTACAGAACATTCTAGAACATTACATAAGAGGAGGGCCGACCCAACAAAGTTCTGGGCTCATCCCAAGAAAAGATTTTAACATAAATGTCATGAATGAAATAAATCCCATGAGTTGGCTCGCAAAATTACATCCAACTACTGGCACTTGGCATACACTGGTTAACTCGGCACATGAAGGATCACTCGGCATCCACTGGGCAACTCAGCACCTAAAGAAATGCTATAGTAACTCGGCACCTGAAGAGTGCTACAGCGACTCAGCACCTAAAGAGTGTGACAAGAACTCGGCACCTAAAGAGTGCTATAGTAACTTGGCACCTGAAGAGTGCAACAGGAACTCAACACCTGAAGAGTGCGACAGGAGCTTGGCACCTAAAGAGTGCGACAGGAGCTTGGCACCTAAAGAGTGCGATAGGAACTCGGCACCTAAAGAGTGCGACAAGAGCTCAACACTTGAAGAGTGTTACAGTAACTCCACACCAATTGCAAAATGAACAAAAATGAGCAGGATAACAAGGCAACCCAGGATGCTCCTGGATTAGACAAACAAGGTTGGAAGAAATGATTCTCTTGAATAATTGGGGTCCCAACCTGAGCTAAATTCAACTCAAATTGAGAGATCCATGAAGCATCTTCAATAGGTCTATTCTTCCACTTCACCAAATATTCATAGTAATCTTTTCTTCTTGTACTCTTGCCAACTCTCTGATCCAATATCTGTTCAACTTCCTCAATCTATTTCTTAGGATAATCATCTAGTATAACAACTTCATCCTCTGACTCATGATACTTATACAAATCGGCAATGTTAACTATAGGAGATATATCCATGTCATCAGGTAACTCAACTTCATAAGCATTACCACTGTCAAACTTTTTCAGGATCTTACAAGGTCCAAATTTCTTCATCTTCAGCTTGATATATGTTCCAACTGGGAATCTTCCTTTCTTTAGATGAACCATCACCTCATCACCAACCTGAAAATCATGGTGCCTTCTAGACTGATCAGCATTCTCCTTATACTTCTGATTACTTTTTTCCAACCTCAACTTCACTTCTTTATGCAAGGACTCCATAAAATTTGCAAATTCTTCTGCTACAGAGCTTTTCTTTTCTTCACTAACAACATCTCTCAAATCTGATATACCTCTAGGATGCATTCCAGTAACAATCTCAAAAGGTGTCTTCCCTATACTCCTATTCACAGAATTATTATATGCAAATTCAGCTTGTGCCAATACCATCTCCCAATTACTTGGCTTATTCCCAACTAAACATCTCAACAAATTACCCAAGCTTCTATTCACAACCTCTATCTATCCATCTATTTATGGAGGGAATGTAGAACTAAACTTCAATTCAGTACCCATCTTCTTCCACAAAGTCTTCCAAAAATAACCAACAAACTTACTGTCTCTATCTGAAATAATGCTTCTTGGTAATCCATGCAATCTCATCTTTAAAGAAAATTTCAGCAACATGCTCAGCATCTGATGTCTTCTTACATGGTATAAAATGAACCATCTTAGAAAATCTATCCACTACAACAAATATGGAATCATACCCCTTCACCATTTTAGGCAATCCAAGAACAAAATCCATACTGATATTAGTCCAAGGTTTCTCAGGAACAGTAATAAGTGTATACAAACAAGTATTTTGACTCAGTCCCTTTGTAACTTGAGAAACTCCACAACTCTTTACAAATTTTTGAACATCCTTATACATTTGTGGCCAATAATATTTATCTTTCAGAAAACTCAATGTTTTATCAATTCCAAAATGTCCAGCTAATCCACCACTATGATTTTCCTTAATCAAATTCAACCTCATAGGACTTCTAGGAATATAGAGCTGAATGCCTTTGAACAACATACCTTCTTGAATGAAATACTCATCATACTTATGTGATCTGTCAAATTTGGTGCTCTGCACTCTCTCCATGCCTCGAAAAAATCAAGATCAACATCATATAACTCTTTCATCTCATCAAAACCAAGAACTTCAACCTTCATTTCAGTCAACAAAGAACATTTTCTACTCAATGCATCAGCAACTTTGTTAGTAACTCCACTCAAACAATCCATTATGTCATCCATTCTTGGCATAGGAAACCTATATTTCACTATTATCTTGTTAATGGCTCTAGAATCAGTACACATTCTCCATTCTCCATTCTTTTTAGGTGCTAATAGAGTAGGTACACCACATGGGCTCAAGCTTTCTCTAATCAAAAGTTCTTCATTCTTTGTAGGTGTCAATCTATATGGTGCTTTGTTTGGAAAACTAGCTCTAGGAATCAAATGCATACAATGACTTATACTTCTTACTGGAGGTAAACCATTTAGGAATATCTTCAGCAATAATGTCTTTATACTCATTCAACAACTCTGCAATTTCTCCTAGCACTTGGTCAATACTACCATCTGTCACTCGGTCACCACTGACTGGCACTTGGTCTCTATTGACAGAACTTGGTTTTCTTGGAATTATAGAAAAACAAACTTGATTCTTTTTTACTTCTTTTTCAAATTGTTTCCCATTAACCATGCAAATTTTTATAGCAGTACAATTAACCTCATCTGGAACTTCAATCAAAGGCAACAATGTTTGTTTCTTACCATTTACCCAAAGAGTATATTGATTCAATCTTCCATCATATATAGCATATCTATCATATTACCAAGGTCTACCCAACAAAATATGACAACAATCCATGGGAATAATATCACACAAAACTTCATCAAAGTAATGTCCAATTTTGAATTTCACAAGGCATTGCTCACTTACCAATATCTTATGCTCATCTTTGATCCATGAAATATGATAAGGTTTGGGATGTTTTAGTCTCTGTGACTGTAACTTTGTAACCAACTCTTCTGATGCCAAATTTGTAGAACTTCCACTATCAATGATCACTTTATAGCATTTTCCAGCCATCTTACATATTGTCTTGAAAAGACTTCTCCTTAAAACAAGTTCCTCATTACCTCCCTTATTACATAAGGTTCTTCTCACCATCAAATTTTCTCTAGCCTAAGGTCCACTTGGTGAACCCTCACCACCTTCTTGAATCACAAAATTTCTATTATTCTGCCCACCTTTAGAAGATCTACATTCAAATGATCTATGCCCTTCTTTGCTACATCTAAAACAATTACCATAAAATCCACCTCTAGAATAAGAATTACCTCTTCCTCAGTAAGAATTAGTGCCTCCTTGGTAAGAATTACCACTTTTACATTTAGTCTTGCCTTTTTCATCATTCTTCCCTTCAGATCTACCTTTATCCTGCATAGAACTTTCAGATCTACCACTTTTTCTATAAGATCTACCTCTGCCTCTTTGGAATCTACCACCTCTATCTCTCTATCTTTGTTCATGCTTCTTTGTCAAGATCTCCTCAGCTTTCAAGGCATATTTGTGATGAACCTCCTTATAGCAATATCGTGAGAATGCTCAAAATAACAGAATACAAAGTGATAGCAGAACTCAGAATGAATCTACTGATCGCAGGCCACTTCGAGGGGGTAACCTCCTTTGAGCAAGCTCAATACAATAAATTCGTCCGTGCCCGTCAAGGGCCTCAACCTATTCTTATATACTGAGTACGATCTAGAAAAGTAATACTACCTATGCATGTGGGATAATAAAATATACTCACGGGACGACTTACAAAGCATATGCGTCCAACAACACTACTCTAACAAAATAAACAGAAGGAACACACAGGTTCCTAACATCCCCTCTCCCTTAGAAAAAAGCTTTGTCCTCAAAGCTTAAGGTGTGGAAATTGTTGTTGAATCTGAAGAAGGGGTTCCCAGGTAGCATCCTCTGGTTGCATGCCATGCCACTGAATCAAGACCTCAGAGATTGAGCGAGAGCGAAGCTGGCGAGTGCACTGGTCAATGATTGCCACCGGCTCCAGGATAATGGATCCTTCCGTATCCATTTCAGGGAGAGTAGTTTGTGCTCTGACAGTGGTACCCAGAACTTTCTTTAGACAAGAAACATGAAAGACTGGATGAATGCGGGAAGAAGGAGGAAGTTCCAGTTTATAAGCAACTGAACCAATCTTCTGCAGAACCTTATAAGGCCCATAAAATTTTGGGGCCAGCTTATGACGCCCTTTCAGCTTTAGGGAGGATTGTTTGTATGGCTGTAGACGAAGAAAAACCATATCCCCAACTTGAAATGAGCGCTCAGAACGGTGTTGATCTGCTTGCTGTTTCATCCGATTACGGGCCATGTGAAGATTATCCTGTAAGGTACGAAGAATCTGATCCCTGCTGTGGAGAACTATGTCAACTGCCTGGACTGGTGAGCTGTTGGGAGTGTAGGGAAGGAGCACTGGAGGTGCTTGACCATAGACTGCTTCATATGGAGTCATTTTAGAGGCAGTGTGGTAAGAGGTATTGTACCACCATTCAGCTAAAGGGAGCCACTTGGCCCACTGATGTTGCTGTTCGGAAGTGAAGCAACGAAGATAAGTTTCCAAGCATTTATTGACAATTTCAGTTTGACCATCAGTTTGTGGGTGATAGCCCGAACTCATCTTCAGTTTGGTGCCAGTTTTCTGAAACAGTTCAGTCCAAAAATGACTAGTAAAAGTTGCATCACGATCAGAGACAATGGAAGAAGGGAGTCCATGAAGACGAAATATCTGGTCCATGAAGATTTGTGCAACAGAGGAGGCAGTATAGGGGTGGCTGAGGGCACAAAAATGACTATATTTTGAGAGACGATCAACCACAACCAAGATCACTGTCTTGCCACCGGATTTAGGAAGCCCTTCAATGAAATCCATAGAAATATCAGTCCAAATCCGTGTAGGGATGGGCAATGGTTCGAGCAAGCCAGGAAGGAGGGTCGTTTCACCCTTGTGGCGTTGGCAAGTATCACATTCAGCCACCATCTGTTGAATCGTCTGTTTCATCCCTTTCCAAAAGAAGTTTCTCCTTGCTCGCTCATAAGTTTTGAGGAAGCCTGAGTGCCCTGTAGAAGGAGAAGCATGGAGTTCATAAAAAATAGCCTGATGTAGAGCTGGGTTCTGAGGAAGCACTAGCCGACCCTTGTATCGAAGAGAAGCACCATCCCAAGAGTAATGTGGTATAGCAGAAGGATTATTGGCTAGCTGGTGAATGATTTGAGATAAAGAAGAGTCACTGTCATAGCCCTGCTGAACAGACGCTAACCAATTGGGAATGGGCATAGAAATAGCGGAAAGGGAAGCTTGATTATCAAATGTGCGAGAAAGAGCATCTGCCACAATATTCTCCTTACCCTTCTTGTAGGTGATCTCATAATCATACCCCATGAGTTTGCTGACCCATTTCTGTTGTGTAGGAGAGGATACCCGTTGTTCCAGGAAGTATTTCAGACTTTGGTGATCGGTTCTGATGCAAAAATGACTCCCTAAGAGGTATGGCCGCCACTTCTGTACAGCATGCAAAATAGCCATCATTTCTTTTTCATAAGTAGAGAGGGCTAGATTCTTACCAGAGAGGGCTTTGCTAGTGAACGCAATAGGATGGTCATCTTGCAGGAGAACAGCACCCAATCCATTGCCGCAAGCATCACTCTCAATAGTGAAGGGTTTGGAAAAATCTGGCATTGCGAGAACAGGTGTACTGCACATAGCCTGTTTCAGTTGTTCAAATGCAGTCTCAGCAACAGGGGTCCAGGAGAAGGCATCCTTTTTTAACAGAGCTGTCAATGGTGCTGCAATTTTCCCGTAATCTTTGACAAACTTGCGGTAGTAGCCAGTCAACCCCAAAAAACCCCGAAGGCTCTTGAGAGTTTTAGGATGCGGCCAAGTTTTCATGGCATCTATTTTTGTAGGATCCACCCGCACTCCATGGTGTGCAACAATATGCCCGAGATACTCCACTTCCTCCTAGCCAAACACACATTTAGATAGTTTTGCACAGAGTTGATGATCAGAGAGAAGTTGCAAGACAAGCTCCAGATGATGGAGATGCTCAGCCCAAGTTTTGCTATAGATGAGGATATCATCAAAGAAGACCAGAATGAATTTCCGGAGGTATGGTCGAAATATGTTATTCATCACTGCCTGAAATGTTGAAGGAGCATTCGTGAGGCCAAAGGGCATGACTAAAAATTCATAGTGACCATCATGTGTGCGGAAGGCAGTTTTAGGTATATCCTCCTCATTAACCCGAATTTGATGATACCCAGAACGAAGATCTAACTTGGAGAAAAAATGAGCCCCATGAAGTTCATCAAGAAGTTCATCAACAACTGGAATGGGAAACTTGTCCTTTATAGTGAGATGATTAAGTGCGCAGAAATCAATGCAGAGTCGCCATGACCCATCTTTTTTGCGAACAAGCAGAACTGGAGAAGAAAAGGAACTGGTACTAGGGCGAATAATACCTTGCTTCAGTAAGTCACGGACAAGTATCTCAATTTCGGTCTTCTGATGAAATGGGTAGCGGTAGGGCCTGATGTTGGGCGGAACACTACCAGGAAGGAGCTGAATACGGTGGTCCTCTGGACGAGAAGGAGGTAATCCCATAGGTTCAGCAAATACACCAGAATACTTGTCCAAAATGTGTTGGAGATCGACAAGAGTGCTAGAGACTGCTGATGGCTGCATCTGAATGGAATGGAGCTGAGCGATGACACCATGTGAATTCTTCTTAAGAAGTTTTTCCATACGGTGTGAACTGATGATGCTGAGAGACCCTGGTTGTAAGCCTTTCAAAGTGTGTTGGTGCCCCTCGGCTGAAAACTGCATCCAAAGTTCAGCAAAATCCCAGAGAATGGGGCCAAGAGTGCGTAACCATTGGGCACCCAAAACCACATCACAGCCACCTAAGGGTAAGGCAAACATGTCAGAGCGCATGTTATAATCGCCAATAGAGAGACGCACATTGCGACATTTCCCTTTATAAGGTAAAGTGCCCCCATTGGCGATCATGACTTCAAAGCTAGAGCAGGGATGGATAAAGCAATCAGCCTGTTTGGCTATTCGTGGATCAATGAAGTTATGAGTGCTACCAGAATCAATGAGTATAGTAAGAGGGATCTTCTTGAAGAAACCCTGGACCCGCATGGTTTGTGGAGTAGTGACTCCTGCCAAAGCATGGACAGATATCTCTGGTGGAGCTTCTGGTGAAGGAGGTTCAAGTTGGTGAGGCTCAACCTCATCATCCACTGTTTCCTGAGCATCTACATATTCTTCTAGTTCCGGTGGAGAATCCACATCCAAGAGATAGAGCTTTTGCTGAACACATCTATGGCCCCGAGACCATTTCTCATCACAATTATAACAAAGCCCTTTGTCTCGCCTGACTCGCATCTCTGTTTCAGACAAGTGCTTGATCGGAGTAGTTCTGGGAGCTGGTATGACTGGAGGGTTGTGAGAACCTGTATTTTTGAATGGAACAAAATTAGATCTGGAGCGTTGTAGAGCACTAATCTTGTCTTCCGCTAACTTAGCCAACCCAAGGGCTTCCATCATTGTAGTAGGTCGAAACATTTTGACTTCTGAGCGAAGTGCATCCTTCAGACCACTGACAAAACAACTATGGAAGAATTCATCAGACAAGCCCTCTGTGTGATTAGCTAATTTTTCAAACTCTGTCTGGTATTCTCTTACAGTGCCTGTTTGATGCAGTTTAGTGAGTGCTCCTGTGAAATCATCAAAGGAACTAGGGCCAAAGCGCTCCAAAATGAGGGTGCACAATTCTCTCCATGTTGGGCCTACATTAGCCTTGATGTACCAACGGAACCATTGAAGAGCTTCATGTTCCAAATGAAAAGATGCAAGGGGGACTTTGTGGTTATCCAAAGTATTATGCAAGCTGAAATACTGCTCTGCCCTATAGATCCATCCAGTCGGATCAGAACCATCGAAGCGTGGAAAATCAAGCTTTGGTCCACGGAAATTGCCAGAAGAGGACCCAGTATCTCCTGAATGGTTTCGGCTCATGGCTGACTGCTGAAAGTTAAGACCCAAAATTTTGTCATCCAGATCTTGAAGTTTGGTTTTGAGGGATGCCATTTCTTCTTCCATGATTTTTGCTCCTGTACGCGTAACAACCATAAAGCAAGGCTTTTTTTTTTTTTTTTTTTTTTTTTTTTTTTTTTAAAATTTGGAATGGGTAGAAGATGAGAAACAAAAACTTTTTTAGTTACGGCAAACTTGGATTTGGGTAAAACTCAGATAGGAAATGGGTGTTCGACGGGTGGTGGGAGACTATCTGGGGACAAGGGAAACAGAAAAATGAGGGTTTCAAGGGTAGGGAGGCGAAATGAGGCGAACAGTCCAAGAGGGATAAGGGAGCAAAATGAGGAATTGAATCTTGTGGCTCAGTTTGGTGGCGATTGGATGAGAGGTGAAAAAGATAGGGCAAACCCTAAAATTAGATAAATGAGGGATTTAGGGCTTTGATATGTAAAATTTGGGGTTGGGTCGCCAAGGAAGGAAGTATGCAAAATGATATTGCAGACGTTCTGCGGAAGTATGAGCAGAAACAGAAAGCAAACAAGGAAGCTACGACTAAAAAACAGAAAAAATTTTTACTCTTTTTTTTTTTTTTTTTTTTTTTTTTTTGAACAGTCGACTTAGAAAAATTCACTCACAGACAGAACAACTGAAAAGAGTTATTGCAATAACAAGAGATATTAGAAGTGAGAGGAACCTGAAGGCCACGACAGAAAAAAAAAAAATTTGATGTAATTTCCACCCAGCGAGCCCAAGAGAGTGCTCTGATACCAGATGTGATGAACCTCCTTATAGCAATATCGTGAGAATGCTCGAAATAACAGAATACAAAGTGATAGCAGAACTCAGAATGAATCTACTGATCGCAGGCCACTTCGAGGGGGTAACCTCCTTTGAGCAAGCTCAATACAATAAATTCGTCCGTGCCCGTCAAGGGCCTCAACCTATTCTTATATACTGAGTACGATCTAGAAAAGTAATACTACCTATGCATGTGGGATAATAAAATATACTCACGGGACGACTTACAAAGCATATGCGTCCAACAACACTACTCTAACAAAATAAACAGAAGGAACACACAGGTTCCTAACAATATTGATATGCTTCTTCTACACTTTCCAGCTACACAAAACTTATTTCATCTTGTATTCCAAATCTCAATCCATTAATGTACCTTGCAATTTTCTCAACATCATCATCCACATGTCCAGATCTGATGTCCAGTCTATAGAATTTCTCAGTATACTCTTTCACAGTCATGTCTTTTTGTTTCAAATTTTGCATCTTTCTCAACAAGGTAACTTGGTAATCAGTAGGAAGGAATTTGTTCTTTACCTTGTTCACCATCTTTTGTCAAGTTCTGATCTTCTCCTTTCCTCTCCTTTGTCTATCAGTTTGTAAGTGTTCCCACCATAATGATGCATGACCTTTAAACCTAGTGACTGCAATCTTCACCTTTCTATTATCAGGAGTGTTTTCATACTCAAAGAACTTCTACATATCAGAGATCCAATTCAGTACAGCATTGGTCTCCAATTTTCCATCATAAGGAACAACTTCTACAACAAGCTTTGAATTTTCTCTAGACAATACTCTCAACAATCTTGCTTCATCTTGGTCTTCTTTAATTTTTGATTTATGGTTTGGTGCTACTACTTCATCATCACTTACATCATCAAGATGTGCTCCTCTCCTCTGGGCTATCTCCACAACATCTAATCTGGCTGCAATTTGTCTCAACTGATCCAATATAGCATTATCAACATTATTTCCTCTACCACGAACCATCTTTATAAATCAAGTTCCTACAAGATCGTAACCCTTTGCAAGTTATAGGTCAAATCCATAGATCTGCCACCCTACAACCAAATCCAAATCAGGGTTCTACACGATCTGATCTCCACAAGGATGAACCTCAAGCTCTGATACCAACTAACATAGGAAAAGGTATGAATAACTAGGGCCAAAGGCTCACCCAACTATCCAAACCAGGCTGCAAGAGTTAACACAATGGAAGCAAACACAAGTGGACAGAAACCAAAGGAAGAGAAGAGAGAAATAATTCTATTGATTCATCAAAATATCTTCATACATGCCCAACTATGAGGCCTTCTAGGTTATGGCCAATTTAATACATTTAGTTATAAAGATCTAACAGCAAATTCTCCCTTTCAGTTTTACTCCCTCCAGAACTTTCCTTGTTGTCAAAAAAAACTTACTTAGCTCTAAGCCAAAACTCTCTATTTATACTTGCCAAAATGGCTTATAGAACATTCTAGAACATTACATAAGAGGAGGGTTGACCCAACAATGGTGTGGGCTCATCCCAAGAAAAGATCTTAACATAAATGTCATGAATGAAATAAATCCCACGAGTCAGCTTGCAAAATCACGTTCAAATACTAGCACTCGGCATACACTGGTTAACTTGGCACATGAAAGATCACTTGGCATCCACTAGGTAACTTGGCATCTAAAGAAATGTTACAGTAACTTGGCACCTGAAGAGTTCTATAGTAACTCGGCACCTGAAGAGTGTGATAGGAACTCGGCACCTAAAGAGTGTGATAGGAACTCAACACCTAAAGAGTGCGACAGGAGCTCGACACCTAAAGAGTGTGACAGGAGCTCGATACTTGAAGAGCTCAGCACTTGAAGAGTGCGATAGGAACTCAGCACCTGAAGAGTGTGACAGGAGCTCGACACTTGAAGAGTGCTATAGTAACTCAACACCAACTGCAAAATGAAAAAAAATGAGCAGGATAACAAGGCAACCCAAGATGCTCCTACATCATGATAGAGGTGGGGAGACTGCAAATGGAGGTGGGGCAGATGGAGGGGAGGCTAGATGTGGTTAGCCTAGAGAGATACACTATATAGGTGAGGCTAGATGCCATGCAGTAGGAGTGGTATTGACTAGTGGTGGAGGTGGTGATCCTATGAGCACAGGTGGTAGTGGGTGGAGGGATGGAGGAGTTGAGGAGACTATAGTTGAAGGTAGAGGATCTAAGGGAGAGGGCAAGATTCTATCAGGGTAGGTATCATGCAATAGTCCTAGTAGACTAGATAGAGCACTACAGGTGACCAACACAGTTAGGTATAGTTGGGACCCACATAGGGATGCAGGAAGGTGGGAGATTGGATGGAATATTGGGGGCACATAGAGTATAGGTGGGTCTCAACACACTAGGTAGAGTCATAGGACAAGACAGAGCCAGAGGTGAGAGATAAGGATGAGGGGAAGGAGGGATGAGGTAGAGATATTTGGAATAGGAGGAAGAGCCACCACCTCCACCACTAGTAGCACTAGGGGTAGGGAGGGACGTAGAGGAAGATCCATATGTAGAGGCATTAGTTTAGGGACCAGTGATATACTTGATACATTTTGTATGGTTAGCATTTTGTTGTTTGTATCAGTAGTTTTGAGATATATATGTATATTTTTGTTCGGGCATAGACCATTTGTAGCTATATGTATGATATGGATACTATATATTTGGACTTTGATGGATTGTATTCATTTACTCTTTCATTGATTCTTTGCAAAGGAGATATATGTATAGAGCGGAGCATTCTTTGGGGTGGGATATGTGTTATGGATTTATGATTGTATGAGTATGGTTATGATGTGAGTTTTATGTATGTTTAGATGTAGACAAAAGGCTGATAGTTTTGATATGTAGGATGTGGTATTGGATGAGAGATATGATATTTGCTGATGATTTGTGATGCAGGATGTGATTTTGATGAGAGATATGATATGGCTGACAGTTTGTGATGTAGGATGGGACTTTTAAGGATAAACATGATATTGCTGACAATTTATGATGCAGGATCTAATGGATTCTGTTGATAGCATGAGATATGATTATATATGATAGTGCATATGTGATTTGATATGTATTTGGTGTGATTTTGATGATGTGAGCTACTATGATAGCACTAACATGATGGGATATAGGTTTTGATGTGATTTAGAGATGTGATTTACTTATGATATTGTAGATATGATGTGATCATTGATGATGTGATTTCCTTTGATATTATTTTATATGCGGTTGTATGATGATGATAATGTTTATATAGTATTTAAAATGAAAACAAAAATAAGTGACAAATTTAAAATGAATCCCTCACTAAAGATGGATGATAGATTTAAAAATGAATCACCAACTAAAGGATAAACATGAGATTTATGATATTGTAAAATGTACCCAAACTAAAGAATAAAGATGAGATTTATGATATGTTAAAATAAACACAAACTAAAGAATAAAGATTAGATTTATGATATGTTAAAATGAATGAACTACAGAATAAAGATGAGATTATGATATGTTAAAATGAACACAAAATGAAACATGAGATGTATGATATGTTAAAATGTACACAAACTAAAGATGGATTACAACCTTAAAATGAATCACAAACTAATGATAAATGACAATGGTAAAATGAATCACAAACTAATGATGAATGAAAACGTTTAAAAGAATGGATGACAGATTTCAAAAAGAACACAAAAAAACTATAAAAAAGAATGTGAAAGTTATGATATACTAAAATGGACACAAACTACCATTGCATGAGTTTTATGATAAGCTAAAATGAACACAAACTACAAGATGGATGTGAGACTTGTGATAAGCACTTGATGATAACATATGTGAAGTGAGCTAAAATAGCAAACAATGAAGGAAAGATTGAATGCTAGGATATGCGATAGATCCAAGGTATGATAAAAGGGTATAAACTATGATAATACAATATGCTAGATTCTAGGAAGTAGGGAGATAGTGAATAAATGTAGGCAATGATGACAATACTGAGATACAGGACAAACTAGGATGGTGAGATAGGAAAATCAATACTTGAACTAAGATGATGATCTATGATATAAAAAGTGATTGTAAAACATAGGAGATATTGATTCTAAGGAGAATGATGTTGAAAAATTAATGACCAACAAAATCATAGTCAGGAGGATAGTAGAGATTAGAGGTAGGATAGTGACTTATGATAAAAATCACATCATGATGGTGGTGAAATTGTAGCCTAAGGAATGAAAAGTTGTAAGAATAGGACAAGATAAATAAGTCAATGTTTGATGATTCGAATTGAAAAGATTCTCATAATTGAAAAAAAAAAAAAAAAACTAAAGTTTTGAGAGAGATAGGTGATATAAAGGAAGAGGATACCATGGGTTATGATAGGAAAGGCGAGAAAAATAACAAGAAAGAAAAAGTGGGGTGTATGTGAAGCTTGAGAGTGGGGCACTTCATGAGGAAGTACTACCATGTAGTGTGAGCACTTTATTTGATATAGGAATATTAGAGATCTACCAAGGTTACTAATAACATCAAGGCCTTTTCCTCAATATTACATAGGATTGACTTAAACAAGCATACAAGGATTTCCCTAGCATCACACATGAGTCTCAGAGAGATCAGTGTGGGAATGATGCTAGGTGATCCACAAGCAAACGATATCGCCCAAGTGCATCATGCTATCAAAAACAAAACCATGGTTGAAATATGTAAGGGTGATATCTAATTGACTCACAAGCAGAAAAAGATTGTGATCGAAACCATGCCTTTAAGTTTTCCCAGTCAAAACACACCATGATATGAAATGATCATGGTGACCTTGAGCAGAGTGTTGGTGTTTTAAAATGCTAGAGGTTTTAAAATTATCCCAATGAGAACATGACACATCTAGGGGTAGCTAACTTCCATCTTTAACACATCAATTTAGACACCGGGCCAATTATAAGGCTTGACCTTTCTTCACTTTAAGCTTTGCAAGACCTAGGCAGGTTAACCTTGAGGTTCTAATGTATGGTACCAGTGCAATTAAAACATAAATTTGAACCTATTTATTGCAGATAAAAACCCTTATTATCTCCTAATAACTCATGCAATAACATAGGTCTACAATAACTAGATGCAAATCTATGAACTTCATAAGTTGAGTGAGGGCTAGACTTTTTAGCTCTTCAACATGAAAGAGAAGAACATTTGATTAATAATGTTGAATTCAACAAAACCCTTAATATGCAATAGCATGAACAAGTGATCCTTCCAATCAATCAGTGCCTTATCTATTGGGCAATTCCATGAATTAATCACATACATATAGATATCTGAGACATATTTGTATGCTTAGATATATGATCTATCCATTCACCTTGTAAATAGACATCCATGTTCAATCTCAATCTCATTGTTACATGATATCATTCTCAATAAACTTGCAACCCTGCTGATTCTTTGAAGCATTTAGATAACCCCTTGAGTTACAAGCAACAATGAAACAACATACAACCTTAAGGGACTGCAACTATGACCTAGGCTCTTTGTTCAAAGACCATAAAACATTGAAGATTACTAAGACAAGAGACAAGAATTAGAATAAAACTAATGAAGTTCTTTCTCATTCATATTAATTTATTCGAAATAATACATTCAAATGCATGAAATCAAAACACAAAACACCTAAATAGATTTGAACTTACTCTATAATCTGCACTACTAGTATTCATATAAGAGAATTATGCTGAAATAATGGTGTCACGGTCAAGGAAACATGTCAAAAATTGGAACCAATGGTCTCACAGTGAAAAATTGGAACCTCTAATGGTATCACAACAATGAACTTTTTCTTCCCAAAACTCGAACCTGTATAAAGAGAAAGAATGAGAATGATATAGAGGAAGGGATTCCTAGATCTACTCTACATCTGACATGTGTCCACTTGAAATTCCCTCTCTTTGCCATGAAATGACACTCTCTAATCTCTCTCTTCAATGGGTGAATCAAATCCTTGATCATTTTACCTCTCACAGGCATCAAATATCTCAAAAACTTGATGAGAATCGTAACTGATTTTGATATCAAAGTGAACTCAAAGTAAAAAGTGAAAATCAGTTGAATATAACCTCCAAAATGCAAAATAATCTTTTCCAATTTTTTTTTACCACATTTAGGCTTAAATAAATCTTCAAATCTATCATTTAACCAATTCTGATGATCAATAATGAAATTTTCCTATTCTGTTGAGAATACCCTATGAATCACAAATTGGCTTATAGCACAAATCGATGAACACCTATGCATAATCTGACCTCAGAAATGGAAAACTTAGATCTTGATAGTTTCGGTGGTATATTAGAGCACCTATTTTGGATAAAAATAGCCTCTATTATCCTCATTTGAAAATTAGGTCTATGTGTTGGATATAATTATTAATTGCGTATTGTCTTTGATGTTACACAAATGTCATATCAGCCATTAGACAGAGTCTACTGAGCTCAAATGGTTAGCAAAGCAATTAATAGTGACTACCAAGCATTCCTGAACATTACACAGTAAGTTAGCTCTTATCGAGCTCACTCGGGCATCAAAGGATTTTGTAGCAGAAAGTTAATGTTAACCGAGCTCCCAAGGTTAACAAAGGGAAAGTAAATATCTACTGATTTCACTCGATCATCAAAGAAAAAGTTAGCTTTTATCGAGCTCACTTGGTAAGTGAAGGAAGGTTAGTGTTTACTGAGTTAACTCGGTCTCCAAAAGAAGTTACAAGGTTTGCAGTGTTTACTGAGCTTCACTTGGTTAACACTGGGGAAACCATTCTAGAGCAGTGGTCACCAAGCTAGGTCGGGCAGCGAAGAATCTTATTATTCTAAAGAATTAAGTTTAATTGTTTTGTGCAATGATTGCAACTGACTGATTTAATATTTTTAGTTGTTGTAACTTGTAATTGAGTTGACTTGACAATCTGCAAGGTATATATGAAAGGTCAAGTTGTGAATTCAAAAAAAATGTAAGAGTGTGGATGCATAAGACTGGGAATGTATGAATGTAAATGGAATAAGAGAATATTGAAGATATGAGCGAATGTTGTGAAAGGATTAGATATCCTTAAGGAGCTGCAAAGTTGTATTCGATCAGTGAGGATCTAGTGAAGTAGAATAGAGATATGTATTCAACAAAGATAAGTTGCATATATTTTAGATCACTTCATTGTTTCTTTCTAATCATTGTAACAGTGATTCAAATCTCTTAACAAAGTTGGTTTAACAGTCATTTTGTAAATCCTCTAGCAAGGTGACAATTCAGTTGAATTGTTCTTAAGACCTCCAACAAGGCCACTGCTTACAGTGTGATTAAATCCTCTAACAGGGTCACACCTAACAGTATGTTTTGTAACCTTTAACAGGGTTGGCTCCTAATAGGGCTCACTTCATAAGAGTGAAAATTGGTAACTAGTTACTTGGTGGTTTTTCCCAAATTGGGTTTCCACGTTAAATCTAGTGTCTCTTGTGTTCATGTTATTTCCTTTATGCATGCATGTTAATCACTTTAAATGCTAAATAAGTTAATAGAACATCTATCAAGTTTCAACATTTATTTGTATGGTTACCGAGTATCAGCAACAACTATATTTTAAGACATCTAAGGATCTATAGATTTATTTTTGTAGTAACTGATTCACCCCTCCCCTCTTAGTTACTCCATCTCTATTTCCAGCAATTGGTATCAAAGCTTTTGGTGCTTGCAGGATAAGATTTCAAAGATCTAAGCTAAAGATCAAGATGTCTTATAATAGGGAAATTCCAAGACTTAATAGGGACAACTTCTCAGCATGGCAAGGGTTGATGAAACTTCATCTAGCTTCTATTGGAGATACAGGACTAAAATACCTTGATGAAAAATATATAGAACCAGTTGGTACACTATCTGTCAATGATATTGCTAAAAAGAAGACCCACAACATTATGATGATAGATATAGCATCTGCTCTGAGTTATGAAGAATTTGATGATATCAAGGATTGAAAATCTACTTTTGAAATGTGGGAAAAGCTAAAAGAGATCTATGGAGGAGATGATAATGTTAGAAGAGCCAAAGCAGAAAGTCTGAGAGGATAATTTGATCAAATGAGGATGAGAGAGGATGAAAACATTGCAAAATATGTTGAAAGAGTCAAAGCATGTGTTAGTGCAATCAAAGCATCTGGAGGAGATATCATGGAAGAGACAATTATAAGTAAAGTTCTCAGAACTCTACTTCCCATTTATGCAATCAGAGTTTTTGCAATTCAAGAAAGAAGATGTCAAGCAAATCATAAGATAAATCTAGAGGCTATAATTGGAAGATTGTCTGCATTTGAACTAGACAACTTTGATAACTATGTTCCAGCTTCCAAGAACATTGAATCAACATTTGAAGCCAAGATTTTACTCAAGGAGAAAGGCAAAAAGAAAAAGGAATCTTAGTAAAATAGTGAAGATGAATCAAACCAAATTTCAGACAGTGATCTTGAAGTAATAGAAGCCCTTCTAGCAAGGAAATACTCTAGAGGCAGAGGAAAATACAAAGGTAAAGTACCTCTAATCTATTTTTCATGTGAAGAAATTGGTCATATTGTTGCTAGGTGTCCAAACAAGTAGAATAAAGATGAGAAGAAAGGATACAAGTTCAATGGCAAGAAAGACTTCAGATCATTCAAGGATAAAGGTAAGAAAACATGTTTTATGGCTAAAGATTCTAATGATTCTAATGATGAAGAAGAAGATGAAATTGTCTACATTGCTGTGAAAGATGAATCTGATAATGACGAGGAAATGGCACTCATTTCTCATATGATAAAAAATGATACATGGATCATAGATAGTGGTTGTTCTCATCACATGACAGGTGGCAAAACTAAGTTTGAATACTTTGAAGACTATGATGGTGGCAGTGTAAGATTTGGTAACAATGAACCTTGTTGTTAAGCATAATTTGTTAAGTGTGGCACAACTACTCAATAATGGATTCCAAGTAGAATTCATGCATGGTAAAGCAAGACTGTTGGATGGAAAAAGAAAGCTGATTGGATCAAGTACTCAAACTAAAGGTAACTTGTTCTATCTTGAACTAGATGAATATTCATGTTTCATTGCTCAAGTTGAAGAAAGTTGGTTATGGCATAAAAGGTTGTGTCATGTAAATTTTGATAATTTGGTAAAGATAAGCAAATTCAAGAAAGTAAGAGGCATTCCTAACATAAAGAAACCTGAGGTTGATCTATGCAAAAATTATCAGATTAGTAAAATGGAAAAAACTAATTTTAAAAGTAAAAACTATCAGTCTAAAGATATATTAGAAATTGTGCATACTGATTTATGTGGACCCATTGGAATTGAAAGCTATACTTGGAGAAAAGTTCTTCATTTTTTTTTGTTGATGATTACTCAAGAATGATGACAGTCATGTATCTAAGAAAAAAATCAGAAGCATTTGAAAAATTCAAATGGTATTTGGCCAGAGTAGAAAAGGAAACAGGGAAAAGATTAAAATTTTTGAGGTCAGACAGAGGTGGAGAATTCATTTCCCATGAGTTTAATAACTTTTGCATTGAAAGAGGAATCAAAAGATAGGTATTAGCCCCTAGAATGCCCCAGCAAAATGGAATAGTTGAAAGAAGGAATAGATCCATCATGGATTGTGCAAGAACCTTAATGATTGAAAAGAGCATTGCTATCAAATATTGGAAGGAAGCCATCAACACTGCAGTTCATACCCTGAACCGAGTACAGCTGAAGAAAGACTCATTCAAAACTCCCTATGAGTTATGGTATGGCTATAAACCTAATGTAAGTTACCTTAAAGTATTTGAAAGTAAATGTTACATTTTGAAAGAATATAGAAAAGGTAAATTTTATGTGAAAGGTGATGCAGGTATATTCTTTGGATATTCATGCAAAAGTAAGGCATATAGATGTTTGAACTTGTCTACTCACAAAGTCATAGAAAGTGCACATGTGAAAGTTGATGAGTTTGAAGAAAGGACTGAAGAAAAAAGCAAAAGGGAACCAGAAGATTACAAAAGGTTTGTCTTCATTGAACCTGATACAGTACCAGTTACATCAAAGAATTAGGAATCTTCTACTCCCGAGTCATCTATAATCAAGTTATAGGAAGTTCAAATTGAGCCACAACAAATTGAGTTAAATTCAGTGTCTACCGAGAAAGTGTCTATCAAGTCTAAAGGACCCGAGCCAACATCTATTGAGCAAATATCTACCGAGCCAGAACAGGCAGAACCTGAAGTTGAAATGCAAGAGGATAATAATGAAATTCATTCAAAGGAAAGGAACTTGTATTAGCTAAGTATGTCAGGAGACATCATTTAGCAGAAGGAAGCATGACAAGAAATAAGTTGAAAGGTACTTGTTTACTTGCTAATTTTGAACCCAAAATTATCAAAGATGCTTTGGGAAATGATAGTTGGATTGAGGCTATGAATGAAGAGATAGTGCAGATAGAAAAAAATAAGGCATGGACTCATGTACCTAGACCTAAAGACAAAAATGTGATTGGAACTAAGTGGGTATTTAGAAACAAGTTGGATGAAGATGGTAAGGTATCAAGAAACAAAGCTAGACTAGTATGCAAAGGATATGCTCAAGAAGAAGGAATAGACTATGGAGAAACTTTTTCTCCTATTGCAAGATTGGAAGGAGTCAGAACCTTACTTGCATATGCTACATTCAAAAGATAAAAAGTTTATCAGATGGATGTCAAGTCAACATTCCTCAATGGTATACTGGATGAAGAAGTTTACATTGAACAACCTAAAGGTTTTGTTGATCCAAATAAGAAGAACATGTTCTGCAAATTATAGAAGGCATTGTATGGTCTGAAACAAGCCCTTAGAGCATGGTATGAAAAATTGCATAACTATCTTATTCAGATTGGTTTTCAAAGAACTAATGATAACAGTAGCTTGTATATAAAGGAAAGACCAAATAATAAGATTGTCTTGGCAGAAATATTTGTAGATGATACTTTTTTCACAGGGAATGATGATCTTTGCAAAGAATTCTCAGAACAAATGAACAAGGAATTTGAAATGTCTATGTTTGGAGAGATCAAATTCTTTGTTGGTCTTAAAATTCAATAGAATAAAAATGGTATCTACATCACTCAATCAAAATACATCAAGGAGATATTGAAAAAGTTTAGAATGGAAGATTGTAAACCAGTTGGGACTCCTATGTGTACTGGATTAAAACTTACCAAGGAAGATGAATCAAAAGAAGTAGATTAAACATTGTGTAGATCTATGATTGAAAAGTTACAGTATGTAGTTCATACTAGGCCAAATATTGCCCTTGCAGTTGGTATTGTAGCAAGATTTTCAGCAAAACCAAGAGAAAATCACATTATGGCAATCAAAAGAATAATGAGATATTTGAAAGGAACTGAAGAGTATGGTTTATGGTACAAATTTGGAGGTAATCTGGATTTGAAAGTGTTTACTAATGCTGATTGGGAAGGAAACCTTGATGATAGAAAAAGTACAAGTGGAGGTGCATTCTTCTTGGAAAGAGGTTGGTTTCTTGGACAAGAAAAAAGAAGAATTGTACATCCCAATCTACAGCAGAGGCAGAGTATGTTGCTGCAGCAGTAAACTGTTCTAATAAACCAGTTGCTATGTTATGTGATAATACAAGTGCAATCAACATATCTAAGAATCCAGTGATGCATTCCAAAACCAAGCACATTGCAATAAAATATCATTTTGTCAAAGAATTGGTGCAAGATAAGGAGATCAAATTGGAATATGTTCATACAAAGGAACAAATTGCTGACATATTCACAAAACCATTACCTAAGGATGCATTCTTGTATCTAAGAGGTAAGTTAGGGGTTACTCTCCTATCTGAAGTTCACTAAAATGAAGTTTTAGTGATGCATCAACTCATACCAGGTTGAAGATCTATCAGTTGATGCAGTATAATCAGGAAATATTGCATATGAATCAGTACTAAAGGTACACTAAAATTCATTTGAGTTGAGTTGTATTTGGCATGTGTTGTCAAAGAGGGAGAGTTTTACTGTCATATCTCTCTGAAATTTGTTTAAGATAAAAAGTTTACTATGTAATTCCTTCACAGAGGTAGATTACTGAAAGATGGAGAGTTTTCTATCTTAGAGGGAGAATTGTTATGTTGACATATTGTGTTTCCATAGAAGAGATAGACTTGTTTTCAAATTTCATTCTGATATGACATGTTGTGTTGCCATCAATGCCAAAGAGGGAGATTGTTGGATACAATTATTAATTGTCTATTTTCTTTGATGTTACACAAATTTCATATTAGCCATTAGACAGAGTCTACAAAGCTTAGATGGTTAGCAAAGCAATTTATAGTGACTATCGAGCATTCCTGAACATTACATAGTAAGTTAGCTCTTACCAAGCTCAGTCAGGCATCAAAGGATTTTGTAGCAGAAAGTTAATGTTAACCAAGCTCCCAAGGTTAACAAAGGAAAAGTCAATATCTATCGAGTTCATTCGGTCATCGAAGAAAAAGTTAGCTTTTACCGAGCTCACTCGGTAAGAGAAGGAAGGTCAGTGTTTACCAAGTTAACTCGGTCTCTGAAGGAAGTTGCAAGGTTTACAGTGTTTATCGAGCTTCACTTGGTTAACACTAGGGAAACCATTCTAGAGCAGCGATCACTGAGCTGGGTCGGGCAGTGAAGAATTTTATTATTCTAAAGAATTAAGTTTAATTGTTTTGTGTAATGATTGCAGTCGATTGATTTAATATTTTCAGTTGTTGTAACTTGTAATTGAGCTCACTTGACAATCTGCAAAGTATATATGAAAGGTCAAGTTGTGAAGTCAAAAAAATGTAAGAGTGTGGATGCATAAGAGTGCAAATGTATGAATGTAAATGGAATAAGCAAATATTGAAGATATGAGAAAATGTTGTGAAAGGATTAGATATCCTTAAGGAGATGCAAAGTTGTATTCGATCAGTGAGGATCTAGTGAAGCAGAATAGAGATCTGTATTCAACAAAGATAAGAGTCATATATTTTAGATCACTTCATTGTTGCTTTCTAATCATTGTAACAGTGATTCAAATCTCTTAACAGAGTTGGTTTAACAACCATTTTGTAAATCCTCTAACAAGGTGACAATTTAGTTGAATTGTTCTTAAGACCTCCAACAAGGCCACTCCTTACAGGGTGATTAAATCCTCTAAAAGGGTCACACATAACAGTGTGTTTTGTAACTTTTAATAGGGTTGGCTCCTAATAGGGCTCACTTTAGAAGAGTGAAAATTGGTAACTAGTTACTTGGTGGTTTTTCCCAAATTGGGTTTCCACGTTAAATCTGGTGTCTCTTGTGTTCATGTTATTTCCTTTATGCATGCATGTTAATCACTTTAAATGCTAAATAAGTTAACAAAACATCTATCAAGTTTCAACATTTATTTGTATGGTTACCGAGTATCAACAACAACTATATTTTAAGACATCTAAGGATTTGTGGATTTATTTTTGTAGTAACTGATTCACCCCTCCCCTCTCAGTTACTCCATCTCTATTTCCAACACTCTGTTCATGGGCTTGCACAAATAAAAGAATAAAATTGAAATTTTTAAAATATTCTATAGTTTAAACTATAGAAATTTATAATTTGAAATCAAATTTTCCAACTTCAGAATGAACATGCACAAGGATGTTTTTTAAAATTAGAACTCTTTTTCCTCCTTGAATAGTGCCACATGTCGATACTTTACTAGTTTTGACCATTCAACTAATGCCACATGTAACTTTGTGATAGGCTGTATTTTTTGGTGGGACCCACATTCAAACTCTATTAGTTTTCTAATTTATTTAGCAAGTCACCATGCCACTTGCCAAAAAATTTCCCATTTTCTAGTGGCGACATGGTGACCACCGAATTTTGGTAAATTTTTTGGCAAACCCCATCTAACACCATGTCATCACCATGTTTTCACCACCTCACCATGCCACCTAGGTAGTAGCCATGTCGCCATACTAACTTCCTTGCATCTTTCCTTTGGTGATGTAGCAATGGCCACATGATTGTCCACATGTCATGATCTAAGCACATCTTGGTTTTTGGTGCCATGTCATCAAGGTGGCATCTTTGTTTAAATTTATGCTTATGTCACCCCAAGCTGGCATCCATCTGTCACTGGCCATTGACGGGCCCCACACATCTTGTATGCCTTTCAAAAGGCTATGTATTTTAAGACATATCATTGTTTGTGTAATGTTATATTTAAATAGCTAAGGAGTCTCCCATATAAACAAGATGCATTTTAGATCCTCTCTCTTGCATTGGAAGAGTATATCCTGCAATTGACTGCGACTTCTTTCCTAGCCGACTCACTCTATCTTTGGCATGAATCTCTTTTTTAAGATCGCAAATTTTGTTCTTGTCCAGTACTTTCTTTCCTTTTTTACACATGTGGAGCTTCCTAAATGGGGCCTTTTTTTTTTCCTCATGAAACTTCTCTAGTAGTTTTTCATGTTTTGTGGCTTGGATTAGCATTGGGACTTCTACTATGGGCTGGACATGGCCTATTGTCCCTCAAAATGAAGCCATGGATTGATCTTTAGCTATACGAGTTTGCTCCTACATACTTGGCTCTTAATCGGCTTCCCTCCTTGTGATCTTATTTTTAACATGGCAGACTCTCCCTTCTTTTTGGTGCAGGGTCTTTTCTTTAACATTGGTCACTCTCTTTTATTTAGAGTGGATGCTTTGTTATAGTTGCGGCTTTTTCTCTTCATAGACAATGGCTTCTTCTTGTCTCTACTCTGCTGCCTCCAAATTGGGTGTGAATGTCACATCCTTGCTTTGCCTTTGGTGTGAGATTTCCCTTTAAACATGCATGGATGGCTTTATCTACTTGCGGGTTCTCTGCTATGTCTATTGCTTCATTTTTTTATGGCATCTACTCTCTTCAAGACTAAAATACACATCTTACACTTCTCAAACAATAAAAAGGGAAAATGGCATGAAACCAACATGTAGAATAGCCCAAGTAAGCATCTATTGGAGTACACATGCAAAAACATAAATTATCAGCGTACCCAATTCAAAGATATCAATTTAACAACTTTTAATTATCATTGCATGGTGCCCACGTTGTTGATATTTGCAATAATTTTATTAATCAATGATTTTGGAAGTTTATTTGTTGACACACAAGAGATAGAGTGGACAGTTTTCATATTGCTTGATTGGTGGGTTTTCTTTCTTCTCATGCAGGCATGTCCTATTTGGCATGGACTTGTTTTAATCCTTCTAGCAGCTTCTTTTTATGCATGTTCTCCTCCCACACACAGACTCCCTCCTAAACTACCAATTTCACACTTTCTACTTCTATGTGGCTTCTTGCAAGTTTATGTGTCATCCCCTATCTCATATTTGAACCTTCACTTGGGTTTCATCCTTTGAACGTGTAGAATAAAAATCTCATTTAGAGAAAAGAATGGAGAGAAATAGATTGAATCTAAGTTGAATTCAGGCACATAAATTCATCCCGTTGGTTTGAATCTAATCCATTAACTCCAAGCAGAGATGAAAGATTATGGAACTTGTCCTTAAACATATTCATAGCATCTGACCATTGTTTATGCATTGCTTGTAAAGTCACAAGAACAACATCTTGAAGTTTCTCAATATTTGACACTTGCAATACAACTTGAAAAAGCTCTTCATTCCTTTTCTAGAATATAGATATGTTGATAAGAAGATAGTGCAATACAAGTTTCATATCTGACACCCCTTTAACTCATGCTCTAGAGAAATTTAGTTAGGCCCCAAAGTGGGTTTGGCTAAAAACAATTTCATTTTCGCATGACTAAAATGCTAAATTGATCTACTGAGATCTTCAAACTAGCTAGAATCAAAATCAAGCATTGAATTATCCTTAAAAACTCATTTTTAACTTTGACTACCTATTATCATTGTAGTGCTAGAGGGTCCTTTGATCGGCTTTAAAAATTGACCAGAGCACCTGATTGGGCTCTTAAAACTAGCACACTGATTCATTGTACCACACACTTTTACCTCGTTGAATCTTGCCTCATGATGAATTTGAGATCAAAAGATATTGACCATTAAAGTTTCCTCTTCAAAATTACATGCAAGTAAACATGTCAAAATAATAAATTGCGTTTGGAATTGGCTTTGAAAATTGGGTAAATTGACACTTGAGAAAATGAAAACTAGGGTGTTGGTTCACTGTCATGAGGAGAGTATGGATCTATGATTTGGTCTCATGATGAATAACAAGGTACAAATGGAGATTAGTCAAACTAAGCTACTTGGATTTTGTAGATTGAAATAATGGCAGAAAAACATTTTTTGCAAATGGAAAGGACCTAGGAAAGTGTGCAAATGGATTTGTCAAGACTTAAAAATTGGCACACTTGAAGTATTTTTAGAGTACAATGTAGTGGTACAATTCATTCAATCTCACCTATCACAGATTTCAATTTATAACATCATGAACAGGGGTACTGATCAATCTGCACTTACACCGGTAAAAGGTTAGAAACTGTGTTTGGAATCACATTCAAAAAATGATCAAATGGATTCGTCATAAGTTGAAACTTGAAACATAACAAGTCTCTGACCTCTAAAATGCAACACAAAAGGAATTTTATCATTTGGGTCAACTAGGTCAAAATTATAACACATCAAACAGGGCTTCCCAGAATTATGTGCAATGTGCATCAGCATGAAAATAGTAAATGACCAACTTTGAGGAATTCAAAACCTAGTCAAATGGACTCAAAACGACTCAAAATATTAAAAAATAGGCTCTTAGGTATGGAAACTAAATAATCCCAAAGTGGTAGGCCATGAAACATTACTAGGTGCAAGATATTCAGATGCAAACACAGCCTCCTATCACTATTTGACACTTTGGTGAAAAAGCAAATTTAACAATTGCTCAAAACTGGACTTCACAAAATGGCTCAGAATGATAGTTTAACTTCATGAAACAAGTGGATAGGCTGAATGGAAGGTGTTAGAAACATTAAACACCTCATGGGGCTCAAAAGTACAGTCAGGTACATGCACATTTAAAAGCTTTTAAAGAGCTTGGTTTTCCAATGGTGCTCAAAATCAGGGCTACAATTTTGAGCGCCAATAGAGGGAACAACCAAAATTACATGGAAGTGACCAATCAAAATATAAAAAAACCAAATATTTTAAAAGAAATAAAAAAAGTGCAAAAAAGTAACCTTTTGCTAAAGAGATTGGGATGATTGGCTACTGACAAGCTGAAAAACAAGGAAGAAACACTCGGGTAGGATGTTAAGACTAGAATGTATAGGATACTAACAAAAGGGGATAATGACTTCTTTTCTATAGATGATGAGCTAGGGACATAGGGTGTCACAATAAGACTGGAACAATATGTACAAGCACGACTATACAATGACTAGGAACTCAGGAACATATGATAAAATATGTTAGTAGGTATGTATATGAAGGGGGAAAGCTTAGGATGAGGAGATAGCATTGTTATAATACAATTATTGGTATAGGGGCATGATATGTAAAGCACAACTATTGTTATAAGGATTATGATACTATTGTATTTATAAGATTACTATATGTAGGATACAAGTATTAGTACAAGGATATGATACACAAAATACTACTTGTTGGGTAGGATATATATGGTAAAGTACAAGGATGAAAAACACCTGATAAGATACATGTGATAGAGTATCATGGTAGGGTATATCTAATATGATGTAAGGGTATATATGAATGAGAGCTATATTATAGGAGCTAGGTGGGATGCTGCAAAGTGTGGAATGTTAGAAGGTGATGTTGTGAGGCATGGTGGGAGTGTAAATAGTAAAGCTATGAGGAACACCTTGAAAAAATGGGGAGATGGGTGATCTGTTATGGAGTGGTGATGAGGGAGATGTGTTTCATTGATAGATAATGAAAAGGCTAACTACACATGGCACCTAATTGCAAGGTTTTCACCAGGGTACCTATCCAACGTTCTTGAATTACCAAGTTTTCACCATTAGATGCTTGTTTTTCTTTACCTATTTTTGATTGAGAACTTTTTTTTTCAGGTGTAGAATTTCTTAAGGTGAATGATATTAGTAGGATCAGTCAATATTTCACCTTCAAGTGTAGATAGTTGATAGGCCCCTGAGCCAAAAGATGTTGTGACCACATAAGGACCAAGCCATGTGGGCTCAAACTTGCCTTTCTTTTCTTAGTCAATCTTGTTGGGCGTTCGTTTTGCACGAGGTCAATAACAAGAATCCATAGTGTAATTCCTCTCTTGAAAAGCAAATCTTTTAAAGGATCCACTCCAAGGTTCAGTGTTTGTCTTGTGATGTACCAAAAGCCGCTCAGTAGAAGATAAATGTGAATGTTCACAAGGAGGCCTTTACTGGTTCCAAAACTCTTTTTACCTTAGAATCAAGTAAAATCTGTTCGTTGTCTCAAAATATCACACCAAAAGAACAATATTTTTTGTATTTTCTATTTTTCAATGAATGCAAATCTAACAATGCAGCTAGTATGAGGTCCTATTCTAACAGGAGGATTAGCAAAGCAAATAACGAAACTAAAAGAAAATAACATGAAATCAAACAACTTGAAAGTGAAATTCCTAAACGGACATAAGCTATAGAACACAACACGTTGCGAGTTAAACCTTTGAAGAAATCGGTAGGAAACCAATGAAAATAGGAGCAACGCTTCTTAGAATCCACTAATGCAATCATCGGTGAGAATTTGTAACAAATCTAATGATATTTCACGCTTCATCAAATCGCAAGGCCACGAAAAGTGCACTCATGCGAGACAAAAAGCTATGTAGACACAATCGAGTGATCTCTTCTCAAGCTCGTTACGTCAACGAAATTCATATATCTATAGCAAACACCAGAACTAAAAGATCGCACAACCAGAAACAACGCAATAAACCTTTGGCTCAATTACAATCTCATGAATAAAATCCATAAAACAATGACACATCCAGGCAAGAATAACTACACTCCGAATGCTAGCACGAAAAGGATAATTTTATTGCATAATCTTAATGCAATAAAATGCTTTTAAAACATTAAAACAAACTAAATATATATACAAACTGGTAATCTAATTGGTGCTTAGAGGGACTCCATCCATATTTTATTCATTAATTGGATGCATAAGCCCTTTACATGTCAAAAAAATGAAAGTATGAGAGAGAAAATAGGAGGAAGCCATCAGTCGAAGTAGAAGTGCATGAAGACACCAAAAATAGAAGTTGCCCCTTCACTTCATGTGTGTCGGTGTTAAACATGCCATTAGAATGTGTTTCCAATGCATGGAAAGTGCTATTTTTGAAATTGGCAGTCAACTCTCGGTGTGCCTCTGAATTGCGAAGCTTCATGAAAATGTGGAGCTGTGGACTTGCGGACCTTGACTAAGTCAAAAATCTCAAAAAAATTCTAAGTGTCAAAATTGAAATTCTGGCATCTGGGTTTTGTTCATCTTCATCCTAAAGATATATTTGGATATTTGCCCTTGAATTTCTCTATAATATCAGTAATCTTAGCAGCATCGGGAAGATTCAAAGCCTCATACTTATCTTTAACCTTCTGTCTGTAGTTGTCCACCTCAATTCAAGTTTCTGCAAAATCCTCAAGTTTGGTATCCAACTCTAACAATGCTTCTTTTGTCCTGAAGGCTTGTCTGATGTCTTCATCACTAGATGCTTCCTCTAATGTCTTTCTGAAGTTTTCTACAACTATCTCAACTGATAAAAGCTTCTCTCATTCTTCATCTTCAAAAATATCCAATCATGCATCACTATATAACTTTTTTGCTTCCAAAATTCGCTCTCGAGCTTGGTCCTTGAGCCTATGTATCTCATCATGCAATGTTTCCATCACTTTATTTCCTTCTGCATTCTTTTCTATCCAATCATCTATCATGTCTAGCTCTTAGCTAGTATATACATCAATCATAATGCGGTACCTTTGTCCTTTTATGGCCTGTAGAATTTGCAAATCCTTGCTCCAAACTCATACCTCATCCATAATGCTAAAGTCCTACCTCAAAATTGCCACGATCTTATCAACATTGTCTTGTGTAGCATGCAATAATTTTATACTTCCTGTAATTATAGTGATACCCCTATCCTCAAGGTTGTCTTGCCAATCCTAACAAGCTCTCAAAAATGGATTGAGTCATACACCTTCCCCTTCTTCCAGAATGGTAGTCAAAGTCTCCTCAGGGTGTTCAAAATCAAGAGGACCAATAACTTCAGCTAGATATCCTTTCAAGATCTCAACTTACCTTCGAAGTACTCTAATTTCAATCTCATCATGTTCCATGTGGTTAAGAACCTCTTTGACTCCCATAGTCATCATTTGTTGAGAAGTATCCCATGTAGGTTTCCCTAATGTGATATCCTTTACTTCATAGACCTGAAGGCTGACAACTTCTTCATCTGTACCTTTCGAGGGATGAGCCACTTGTGCAAATAAGTCTTGATTCCCAGTAGTGGTAATGAATGCAAATGGTGTTGCATCCTGTAATGGAGAGTCAGGCTTGCTCAAAATTTCTACAATGTCACATATATCATCCTCTGAAGCAAGGAATTGATGCTTAGCACTTCTCATTATTTCCTTTTAGAACTATCTTGGGATATGTCTTTCTGCTTCTCTAGTGGATGGTAATATCCCACTCAACAATCAAGCTGGTAGACCATTTCTGGCCTGATAGGAGACTAGAGCGCAAAGATAGGAACTATGACTTTCCTCCCCTTTACCTTTTCTAGGCGAGCATGTATATGGAATACCACTATATCCGGAATTGGATCAATTGGAAAGGGTTTCTTGATCCAACTTTTTGTCATTCTGATGACATGTCTTGCTTGATGATTAATATCATCTCCTTTCTCTCTATCAATTTCTACATTTAGAATGGGCCTCTCGCCAACTTTATCTGTATTGAATAAGGGATCTAATAGCTTCTGTGAATCTTGTATCCTTATCTCATCCGGGATGGTCAAATGGAGTGCCTTCTCTGCTAAATACAAAGTCATTCAACAATAGTCCCTAATACAAACATCATAGTCATTTGTGGCATTCATCCAATGATCTTTAATGGCATCCTCGTAGTAGAACTCTTTTCCTGCCAAATGATCTTTAATGGCATCCTCTTGAAGAATGGTCGGGGAGAGTTATATTCTTCAAGAGGATAGTTCTCCCACTCCCACTCGAAGGTCAGGATATCCTGCTTTCACTTTACTTGGTATGCCCCTATTACAAAAGGCCAATCCCAACAAGGCCTTCATTGTTTATTGATCTTCTCATAAGCTGACTCAATCTACCGAGAATTTCCATCAAAACCAACTTATCACTTGGGTACCTTGGAAGCTTCTTTGGATGGATAGATGCACCACCAACCTGAATGTATGTAAATCTTTGAAACTGGATAAAATATGCACCGAGAGCTGTGATTTGTGCCTTGGCCTCATGAGACAATCTCTTTCCATAGTCTCCTTCGATGAATCAAATGATAGCAAAGATAAAGGCATCATTCACAATCTAGTACTCTTTGCTTTGCGATGAGAGCTTTTTCTTAACTAGCTGAGGATAAACTATATATGGCCATGTGTTAGGATCCTGCATACTGCCCCTTTTGTACAACCTGAGATAGTCAGTGGCTCTCACTGCAAGTAGATATATCACATAAGAAGTCATATAGAACTTCTTCTTGTCCTTTACTATCCGCAACTGATCACACAAGTTCTCACTAAGTGTGGTAGCCCAATCTAGTAGCATCTTTGCATGTCTGATGGTTTTAATGAAGTTAATCATGAATGGAGCGAGATGACCTACTGCAGGCAATCCCATAACCTTGCTCAGGAGAATGATTCAATACCCAATGTCATCCCTCATATATCCTCGAGCCATATCTACTTTGGTGATTGTCTTTCCTCAAGATGGCTTCTCAATGAAGTATGAGGAATATATAATGTCCATGGCCTCCTGGTGATGATCCTTATGCCACCTCTCAGCTGCTTCATATGAAAGCCTGATAAACTGATCAGCTCTAGGTAAGTGAAAGACTCTCTTGATATTATCGGGTCATAGATCCAAGACTACTTCCCCAGTGACACTCTTTACCACCCTTTCCTCAAGAACAAAATGTCGAGATAAGGTCATGATCAATTTAGCTGACTAAACAGTTCCAAGATGTAATGCTACATTTACTAATCCAGACCGTATTAAGGTAGATCTCAAGGAAGATCTGTCAGTTGGGTTGTTACAAACCCTCAAAAATTCTCCCAAGTCTGTGTGTCCAAGTTCTGTGTCTTTAATCTCAGAGTGTTCATTGTGCAATCGTGACTTCGAGGTTATGCCTTGAAACTTGTATATGACTGGCTTTGCTATTGATCTGAATGTGGATGCCATTTGATTGTATTACTTACACATCACAACAACAACAACAACAATAATAATAATAATTAATTACTAGATATATAAAACACAAAAAAAAAAAAACGATACTCAAAAACCAATTTTTTTTATTTTACTTGTGATTTTTTCACTTTTACATATATATATATATATATATTTAAATTTTTTGGATTTTTTTTTTACTATAAAAATAAAATAAAATGTGATGGCGTGCTCACGGCGCACGCCAAAAATAGTGCCACGGCAGAGCGCCACGCGTGCACGATATAGGCATGCACAACGTCACGCACACAAAAAGGCGTCGTGGCGACGTGGCGTGCGTGAGGCCTGAATAGCGTGTACAGCTCCGTGTGCGCGTGGCCTAAATGGTGCGCGAGCGCCGCGCGCCTAGAAGGCACCACGGCGGCATGATGTGCACAATGTCGTGCATGGGCCGTGTGCCCAAAAGGGCACCGCGACAGAGCGGTGCGTACACTATGCACCCAAAAAGGGCACCGCTGCTGTGTGGCACGCACACGGCCCTAAGGCACGTACAGTGCCCCACGCATGCGTTGTGCCCCCAAAAGGGCACCCGCATTCAGAGCAAAATGGAGAGAAAGAGGGGGTGAGGGGAAGAGCTTTCCTCACCTTCCTTCCTTGGTCATATCAAAGTAATGGAACATTATGAGATGAGTAGGAAGAAGGAGGGGGTTTTATAACCCCCTCTCCTTGCTAGTTAAAGTGCATGTGCCTTGGTATGCGCACGCATGCTGAAATTTTTATTTTCATTTTTAATTTTTATTTTTTTGACTCAAATAATCTAACTAATAAACTAATTCTCTTCTCCCGACTCTCGAAATGAGAATCGGGAGTCAAAAAAAAACTGGGGGTCCCCATTCTGGACTCGGAATGGGGCGTGTTGTTGAGATAATGGGTGTTGCACATATTGCATAATATTGTTATTTTATTATTTTATTTTATTATGTAATATTGTGCCTAGATGGATGTGCAACATGTAAATATTCCCATAGAATATTCTTGATGAGTTGTATTGTAACATTATGATAATATTTCATGTAATTATTTAATATTGGGGAAAAGAATTAAATGCCCAATATTAAATGTGGGGTGAGTGGGTTAGGTAGCACATGGTTTATGTAATACCACTTGGTGGTTTTGTGGGACTTGCTACTATATTAGTAGCCACAAGGGTAGTTGTTGTAGAGAGTGACAAGGAGAAGACAAAAGGCAAGAATCGAGCGGGACAAGGCTTGACAGGTTAACCAAGGGAGCATTTGTGAAGGTTGGAAGCATGGCATGGGATGTGTGGATTCATGCTTGTTCACATAGTTTGCTTAGTTGTGGCTATGGCCATAAGGCTTCCATGGTTGTATGGCAATGGTATTTTTTGCAAAATAATACATGATGATGGATGCTTTTGGAGGCTGAGTTTTTTTCCTCAATGAGGGTTTCCCAAGGTATATCTTGTGTCACAATTTTGTGGGTATGTTGTCTATTCTCTTGCATGTGGATTTTAATTTCGTATTTATTTTAGATCTATTATGGGTTATGTAAAAATGGTTATATTCTTTGTTGCCAAGTTTCTTTACAAGTGGTATCAGAGCTATGGTTTTATTATTGTAACCCTAGATTGAATTCATGGGAATGCATGAGAGGATAAAAGAAAGGGCAAGATAGATGAATGATTTATTGCAGATCTGAGAGTTTTGGATTTGTTGTTATGATGGGATGTTAAAAGATTTGGGCATGTGAAATTATTGGAGAAAAGGATTTTTTCGGATGTTTCATTTCAATGAGGGTTTTGGGGGGTAGCTTGCATAAATGACCTCCTGGGTAAAAAAAAGACCTCACCATTGGATCCGGGTCGACATTTTCATAAAATTTGATATATAATATGCCCTAGATTGGCCATGTTCAGAAGAAATGAAAGATTTTTTTGGTTTCAGCCCATGATGGCTATCAAATTTAATCCCGTCGAAATTTTCGTCACTGAAAAAAATAAAAAATGAAAAATCGTACTGAAAATGGTAAAAAGACTGTCTTAGTAAAACAGCCATAACTTTCTCTCAGAATATCGGATTTCAAATTTCTTGTAGGCGTTGGAAAGCTAATTCAGAGCACTACAAGATGGTGTAGGTTTGGTTCTATGATTTTGAGATTTTTTAAGGTTTTAAAAGCCCTAAAGTCATATGTTGTTTATTTTGAGAACAGATTAGGGCATAACTTGGGCATACGGAGTTAGATTTTGGACTTCGAGTAGTCAATGGAAAGCTCTTGGAGAGCTCTACACACTGGTTTAGATTTGGTGCAAGTTTGGCATGATTTGTTTGTTGATATATTGATCTGAATAGTTTATAAGTATATTTTGACTATGGTAACATTATGAGTTTATTGCATTGGAGATTTAAGATTTGATGTCATTGTATACTCAGTTCATATTTTAGATTATTCTCATGGTGATATGGTTATCAATGTTTGGATTTGGATATGTATGATGACTTGTTTGGTCTACAAGTTGTGCAGTGTTGTAAGCAGTCTATACTTACAGGTTGCATTTATAGCTTGATTATCGGTTGTCTTTGCCCATTGATCTTTCATTATTGATGCATATTCAGATTGGTGGCTTGGATTTGGGTTGTCTATGCCCTAAGTCACATGATTTTATCTTCATGTTGAAGGGATGAGATGTTATTACCAGGTGCAGTCATGGTGGAGGGTTTTGGTTGACTATTTTATGCTGACAGGGTGGACACTTTGAGAGATAGATGCTCGGTTCATGGATGTGATCATGGTGCCATAGATTTTGGCATGACATGATTGGTTATACAGGTACATCCTTGATGTTCATTGGCTTGGATTTTTTGATTAAGTTATGGTGGTATATCTTCTTAGTTGAGGATCATGGTTATTTGGTTTCTTTTGAGGAGCTCATGATGTGCATTTTGAGTTCTTTGATGGTTTGATGCCTTGGTTGATTCTCATGGTTAGAAGATGGTTTTTCATCATTATGTCATGGATAGCTTGGATACACGGTTTAGTGGGAGCTTGTGATAGTGATGGGGTGACAGTGCAGGATTAGTTCTTGGTTTAGTTTATATCTTCTTTGTTTGGAGAGGATGGATTCTATAATGCCATAGGTGACTTGGTACCATGGTTGAGTGGGAGTTTTTTGGCATTGATATATTTATTGAGTGTTTGCAGATGTTGGAGGTTTGTCTTAGATCCTGTTGCTGCAGAAGCATCTTTGGCATTAAATGGTGTAGTTGTTATCTTCATGGTGTGTGAATATGGTTAGATCTTGAGGACTCATGGAGTTCTTGGTTATCTTCATGGTATGTGGAGATGGTTTTCTTTATGGTGTGTGGAGATGGTTGCATCTTGAGGACTCACAGAGTTCTTGGCAAAGGTGTAGTTTATGCTTTTATTTGGCATGTTATCCTTGGTATGAGGATGTTTTCATTATTATGTCATGGTATACTCTTGATACACGTTTAGAGTTGTGACATGTTATGGTGTGTTCATATGGAGCATGTTATCTCTTTAGTTGAGATAGTAAGATCATGTTGTCATGTTTATGTTCCTGAGGCCATGGTTGGAACTTTGACATTGATCTTGGTTTAGTTTCTTGGTATTGAGTACACTGATCATAAGCTAGATACTTCATGATATTGCTATGTTGCATTTGGAGTTGGCATGGATTGATTGATTACAGCTGCTCATGGATACTTAGAGACGGTGGTGATGCTGATTTCTCTTGGATTAGAGAAGTATTTGTTCGGACAATTGATGGTTTCAACAGGAAGCCCGAGGGGTAGTCACCTGATATGGACTTGAGAGGAGATTGTTCTTAGATGAGTCTTGGTTGGAGACTTGGGTATCTTGATGAGCATTCTCATTCCCCACTCTTGGTCTACTCGACAGTTTGCTACTTGAGAGGTATAACCCATTGTTTCTCTCAGTTGCATTATATTTATGCTTGTCTTTCATGGATATGGATTTTGAGCTATGGTACATGAGTTAGTTCTGGAGGTTTCATTTGAGAGATGGTTTAGCATTGGTTATCTCCATGTGCATATGTTGTTATGTTGGTTGAGTTTGGGAGATGGTTTTATATTGGGCATTTTTCCTTCGATTAGGAATGGTTATTCCTTGATTTAGGAATGGTTTATGAGTTTGATCTTCTTGTGAAAGGCTTACGTCCATGATTAGCTATATGGTATGGTTTGGGTGTTGTTGAGGCTTCTTGTTGGGTTTTTATGGAGGAGATCATACTTGCACATTTTACATCTAGAGGTGTGTGTAGAAGGACATGATATAGGTTATGATTTGCATGGTTTCTCTGGTCTTGGTTATCTTCTTGGATGTTCAATTTTTGCCTACATTGGATTTGAGATTGGTTGGAGATTGTGATCACTGGTTTGTGCTCATGTATGTCATGTGAGTGATGACATGGTTATTTCTTTCTCTTTCCTCTATTGGTTGTGGAGAATTTGGGAGACTATTGGAGACTTGTTATGAGAGTTGTTCTTGTAGGATATCAGTTTATGTATTGTGGATGTCCTTGATACTACATGGATTCACTTCTTTGAGATGCTGTGAGTGGATTGGTTATAGATTTGACATTATCTTTTGCAGTGGGAGCTTCTTGGTATATATATGTGGCAGGTATTGCTCTTGAGGCTTATGATTGCAGGTTGCAGATTGGATATGTTAGTGATATGAGATTCACTTGTTATACCTTTGAGGTATGGATAGTTGGATGGGTTTGGCACTTGTTGTGGGTGCTATTTCAGCTATGGATATTTTGACAACTACGGATACATGTGATTACCTTTGGATCAGGTTTTTGTGCTTGGAATTTCAGTTGGTATAGGATTTTATGATCTTCTAATGCAACAAGTTGGGTGGTTTTCTCTTTGGATGGCTTCTATGTATGTCCAGTGGGAGTGACATAATAGGAGGTGAGATCATGCATGTTTGAGATGCTGGATACTTTGATTTTTTCGGGGGTACCAGGATGGAGCACTTGGTGTATTTTGATCCATGATGGTGGATGTGCTAGGAGGGATTGTTCCCTTGTTTATTTATGTGGCTACGGATTGACCCTATGCAATGTATACAACAAGTGGGAGATGTAGACACCTAAATTTGATTACACCACTTTGGTAATCCTATTTAGTTATCTCTAAAGGCATCATTAATTAAATTTCTATTTAATTAATCATTTGCCATCCCCTAGGTGATTAATTTAATTAATCATTTATAGTCCTAATTGATAAATCAAATAACCTATTATTTATCAATTAAATCCTATTCTTCTATCTAATTCAAAAATCTCCATTTATTAAATAAATCTATTTGATAAATAAAACCCTCAAATCTAATAAGCCCCTAATTATCCCTAAACCCTCTTTTTAGCCTAATCCACCCCATCCACCCATACTAACCAAGCGTAGTCACTAACTCACCCACCCTCATGAATGCCATCCACTTGCAAATCTCTAACATCCCTAATCTAATCCTAAAACCAAGCCTAATCCACCTCCTAATGTTGTCACATTTCGTAAGCAAGCTTAAGACTTTCCTAAGCCAAGGAAAGTCAACAATCTCAACTCCCTCCAAAATATCCCAACCACTTAGTAATGAATGCTCTTACAAAATCCATAAAGACTCTTACAAGCTCTTACAAGCCATAATGAAGGGTCTTTATGAAGATATTATTCTTTGAGCCTCCTTTGTTGACTCATCCTTCCCATTTCCTCCATCCACTCACCTTGTGAAATGTTTCACTCCCTGATTGGTGCTAAACAAGCACAATCCATGTGCTCCCCTTTGAGTGCATCCTAGCCCTCCTTAAGCTTTCATCTTTCCTTCCATCTTAGCCTTCCATCCCTCAAGCCCTTAGCCTATAAATTGAATCCCCTCCCAAGCCATTTCATTACAATCCATCAAGTAAAGTTATAATGCCATTTTGAAGCCAAATCCATACTTTTGCATGCATCCACACCAAAAATCCAAAAAATCTCCATTGAAGCTAGTTTGAAGCTTGAGCATAAATCCCAAATCCTATCAAATAGACTCATCCCTAAATCAAGTGACCATC
The DNA here is from genome assembly GCA_028749045.1 of Cupressus sempervirens. NCBI lineage: Eukaryota > Viridiplantae > Streptophyta > Pinopsida > Cupressales > Cupressaceae > Cupressus > Cupressus sempervirens. The sequence continues at coordinate 793,904,986 of CM053786.1, forward strand.
CTCATTGGGAGAGCCATTCCATGGCTAATATTCTCATTTGAGGGTTTCACTTTGTCTCTCATATATGTTATGTCTTTTATGCTAGTTAATGCTTCGTTTTCCTGATAGATTAGTATTATTTGCTAACATATTTCTCATATACAGGAGATTGTTGAGATAATGGGTGTTGCACACATTGCATAATATTGTTATTTTATTATTTTATTTTATTATGTAATGTTGTGCCTAGATGGATGTGCAACATGTAAAGATTCCCATAGAATATTCTTGATGAGTTGTATTGTAACATTGTGATAATATTTCATGTAATTATTTAATATTGGGGAAAAGAATTAAATACCGAATATTAAATGTGGGGTGAGTGGGTTAGGTAGCACATGGTTTTAGCACATGGTTTATGTAATACCACTTGGTGGTTTTGTGGGACTTGCTACTATATCAGTAGCCACAAGGGTAGTTGTTGTAGAGAGTGACAAGGAGAAGACAAAAGGAAAGAGTCGAGCAGGACAAGGCTTGATAGGTTAGCCAAGGGAGCATTTTTGAAGGTTTAAAGCATGACATGGGATGTGTGGATTCATACTTGTTCACATAGTTTGCTCAGTTGTGGCTATGGCCATGAAGGCTTCCATGGTTGTATGGCAATGGTATTTTTTGCTGAATAATACATGATGATGGATGCTTTTGGAGGCTGAGTTTTTTCCCTCAATGAGGGTTTCCCAAGGTATATCTTGTGTCACAATTTTGTGGGTATGTTGTCTATTTTCTTGCATGTGAATTTTAATTCCATGTTTATTTCAGATCTATTATGGGTTATGTGGAAACGATTATATTCTTTGTTGCCAAGTTTCCTTACACGTGTGTTGTGAAGACCACAACAAGTCTGAACCTTCATATTCTCCTTGAGGACTGTGTTGCCCTCTTAAAAATAGTGTGGATGGACCTTCTTGTTGAAATTGTGCTTGAGAAAATTTTGGTAGACCATGAGGTGATCATAGGCCTGTTACCTTTTTTCATCAAGTAGATCAAGCTAGTAAGTTGAGCCACTCTATAATCTTCATTAGATATATGACCCTATAGAGAAATGCAAAGGGATGAGAGTTCAACCTTAATGGGTAATACTGCTTCAGCACCATAAACCAAGGAGTATGGGGTTGTGCTGGTGGATGTATAGAATGAGGTATGGTATGCCCATAGGGAAGGATTGATTTGTAAGTGCCAATCACAACCAGAATCATTGATAACTTTCTTTTGGATTTTAAGTAGGGTTTTATTAGTTTCCTCCACCTAACCATTACCTTGTGGGAAGTAGGGGCTAGAAAAGTGGTGATGGATGTGAAGGGAAGTGCACAATTCCTCCATATTTAGGTTTTTGAAATTGCCTCCATGGTAAGTAAAAATGGTAGCCAAGATGCCAAAGCGATATATGATATGATATAGGATAAATCTAGATACTTGAACTCGTATGGCGGTGACAAGGGGAACTGCTTTGACCCATTTAGTGAAATAATCAGTGGCGATGATTATCCACTTGTGTCCTTCTAAAGAAAGAGGTGCGATAAGACCAACAAGATCAAACCCCCAATAGGCAAAAGGACATGGTGGTACTATAGGTTGCAGATCTTGAGCTGGGGCCTAAATTAGATTAGCATGTTGTTGACAGGGTAAACATCATTTCACAAATTCACATCCATTATGCTCTAGAGTAGGCCAATAATACCTAGCTCGAAGGATTTTCTTAGCTAGAACTATCTTACTCATGTGAGCACCACAAAGTCTAGAATGTACCTCCTTGAGAGCCATTGCAGCCTCATTTTGGTCTAGACATCAAGAGAGAGTATCATGATAACCATGATGATATAGGATTTGGACAATGATAGTAGAACAAGAAGCTCTACAAATAAGGTTGTGGCATTGGGTTGGTGTAAGATGGGGAGATATGATACCATTTAGTAAGTACACATAAATTTTTTGGTACCATGGGGATTGGGGACCAACCAAGATGCATACCTATGTTGACTCATCATTCTCATATGTGGGCTCATGTAGCTACTCGACCAAGAATTCATACTGTGTAGCCTTGCCCAGTATTTCCAAAAGAGAACCAATAGTAGCCATGGCATCTAGTGCCTTATTTTTGAGTCTAGGTATCTGTATGAATTGGAGTTGAGTAAAATGTTCCTTTAATTGATCAAACAATTCCTTGTAAGGTAGTAGCTTGTCATCTTTGGTCTAATATTCATTTAGGGCTTGTTTGATGATAAACTGGGAATCATCGTAGACTTGTATCTCCATGATATTTCATTCAATGGCTATTTTGAGCTCTGCAACAAGAGCTTCATACTTTGAGATGTTATTGGTACACTGAAATTGTAGTTTGAAAGATTTAGGAATGTAATCTCCTTGAGGTGTGACCAAGAGTATGCTAGCACCAAAGCAATGGGATGTGTAAGATCCATGAAAGTACAACTTCTAGGATGGTTTTTCTTCTATCAAACAGAGGTGTTCATCTAGGAATTTCATAATGAGAGGGTGGTCTACAACCAAGGATGCATCTGCCAAGTGATCAGCAATATCCTAGCCTTTGATAGCCTTTCTATCAACATATTAGATGTCAAATTTTCTAAGAAGCATGACCCATTTAGCCAGGCATCCTATGAGTACTATGCAAGACAACATATATTTTAATGGGTCAATTTTGGATATTAGTTGCATAGTGTGGCTCAACATGTAATGATGCAACTTTTGAGTGGCAAATACCAAAACTAAGCAAGCATTTTCCATTGGTGTGTAATTGAGCTCATATCCCACTAGGGTATGACTGATGTAGTAAATAGCCCTTACCTTTCTTGAATCATCAAGTTGTGCTAGAAGAGCACCTAGTGTTGTGGGAGTAGTTATAATGAATAATATGAGAGGACACCTTGCAACTAGAGGAACCAAAATAGGAAGATTATCCAAGTATTGCTTGATGAGCTTAAAGTTTCACTAGCAAGTAGGGTCCCATCTGAAATTTTTATCTTTTTTGAGTAAATGTGTAAACGGTTGGCATTTATTAGTGAGCTAGGAGATGAATCATTTGACTGATTGGAGTTTCCCCTGAAGAGAATGAAGGTGCTTGAGTTTCTTAGGAGGATCCATATCCATGATGGCCTTGACCTTTCTAGGATCAATCTCAATACCTCGCCATGATACAATGAAGCACAAGAGCTTTCTTGAGGTAATGTCAAAGACACACTTCTTAGGATTGAGCATGAGATGATATTTAGCCAATTGATCAAAAAATTCCTTGAGATGAGATAAGTGATCGAGGGCATTAAGGGACTTGACTAAAATATCATCTACATAATCCTTAAGAGTCTTATGAATTAGGTCATGGAAGATGACAGTCATGGCATGTTGATATGTTGCACTAGCATTCTTTAGCCCAAATGGCATCATGTTATAAAAAAATGTTCCCCAAGGTGTGGTAAATGTTATCTTATGTTGGTCTTCCTCTACTATCTAAATCTAGTTGTATCCAGAGAAACCATCCATCAGTGATAAGAGCTCATGGCCTATGGTGAGATCAACAATCATGTTTATATTTGGTAATGGGAAATCATCCTTTGGACAAGCTTTGTTGAAATCTCTGAAGTCTACCCAAATTTTGATATCACCAGAAGGTCTTGTAAAAGGTACCGTGTTGGAAATCCATTTAGAATAATCTATTGGGCAAATGATTTTTGCCTCTAGAAATTTTTCTAGCTCCACCTTAACCAATAAAGAAACTTTGGGTGCATCTTACGGAGCTTTTGCTTGATAGGTTTGGCCTTTGGATCCATGGCCAAATGGTGTACTACTAACTTGGGGTCTAACCTTGGCATGTCTTGTTAGGACCATGCAAAGTGACTAACATTTTCATGAAGGACTTCAATGAGAAGATCTGCCTACTCAATTTGTAGAGATGTTGCGATATATGTGATATGTGATATCTCAGTTAGACTGATATTGATTGGTCTAGTTTCCTTTGTCAAGACTGAAGATATGGGTGGCCTATGCTCCTATGGGGGAAGGATGAAATCTCCATCTTCAAGTACCTTTGAGAGGTTTTCACCATTAGATACATCTTTTATTTTTATTTAATTTTGTGAGTAATCCAATGGTGCTCCAGAGGACTTTTCACTAGAGGATGTTTTTCTTTTTCTTTTTTCCTTTTTTGTTTCTTTTTTTCATTTCAATTTTACAACTGGAGATTTCCTCCTCCCCAAAGTAACATGTTGGATCCAGTTTGTAGACATATGCAAATGGTGGTGGCAGCCATTTATGTGGTGTTTTTGTCCCCATGAATTTAAGGAGAACATTCTAGGTAGAGAATTTGTCAACATGAACATCACTTGTTTGGTCCCAATCAATGAGTTTGGGGTGAGCAAGGTGTAGGTCTATGAGATTTAAGGATAATTGGTAGAGCACAGAGGCTCCTAGGATAATTTCATCAAGAAAAATATCATCATAGGCTTTCTTTTCTACTTCCTTAGGAATGTCTTCAACCTCGACAAGACTATTTTGGATGTTTGTGAAGGCATGGCCTTCTATTGTAGTGCCCCTAGTTGCAAGGAGTCCATAGCCTAAGCCCTAATTTTTCTTTTTTGGGTATGCCTCTATAGGCTACCTAACACTTGATTCCAAACTTTCTAGACCACCTCCTTGATAATCCCATTGTTTAGTGGTCAGACAATGTGACCATGGGTACTTTTTTTTAAAGTGATCAAGAAGTTCTTCACTTTTAGGAGGTAGCTCTTTATATAGCCATGTGTTAATGGCTAGCACAGTTTCCTCTCCATTGAGGATACCTTTGGTAATAAATGTCATAGGGCCCATCTGTTTTAGTTGAGGGGTGGTTTTTGGTCTTGGCCCTTGATGTGTTGGGCATCCTTGAGTATGTGAATCAAGTGGTAGGATACTGAGAGAAAAAGCATCTATGAGATTGTACTCATCACAACCTTGGTAGTTGATCTTAACCATGGAAAGAGTGGAGGTTAAAATGGTATCTGGATCATGGTAGGTGCTAGAGGAATTGGTCATGGTATGGCCAATTTTGATTCTAGGATAATGATTGGTGTATGAAGCTTCAATCACATTGCAATAAGCAAAGGGTTTAGGATATGCATGGATGGTTACCTCAGTGCCACTATGCAAAAATTTGACACACTAATGATATGTGGATGGAACAGCCTTCATGGCATGAATCCATTGGTGGCCAAGGAGGATGTTGTATAGAAGGTTAAGATCAACTACATGACAAATTATTTCCTGAGTGGCTAGGCCAACTCTAAGAGGGAGCAAGATGGTTACTTTAGTGGTGCACTCTAAGTTTTCATATGCCTTGATGATGATTACCTCATTAATGATATCTTCCTTAGTATAGCCTACCTATTTGATGAATTTTAAAGTACATAGATTCAAAGCCGATCCATTATCTATCATGATCCATTTGACCACAAAGTGGAAGGATATGGTCGGGTTCAACTATTGGGATGTTGATGGTTTTGAAGGATAAAGAACATGATGCAGAAAGATGGCCAACCAAGTTGCAAAAATCAGTGGAATTTATGTTAGTGGGTACGTGTGACTCATGTAGATTACTGTCGAAGATCTCTTGGTACAGTGGGCTTGTTCATAAGAGATCAAGAATGAAAATCCAAGTTGGTGTGTATCCAAGGTGTTCCAAGATATTATACTATGGTCCTAATGAGGACGATCCTAATGAAGGTGCTCTAGATGGAGGTGGTCTTGATAGTGCAAGCACAGGTAGGCCAACTATATTGAGTCAAGCTTGGTGAGTAGTAACTGCACATTGGGTATTTGGGCCTTTGATGTTTATAGCATTGATAGATGGCTCAACTTGTGATATATAGCTGATAAGGCTCCCATAGTCCAAATATGCTAAGGTATAGTTTTGAGACTTATCTCGGTTGTCACTTAGTTTATTTGGAGCATTATTTTGTTTATTGATGGGAGGGTCTATAGGTGCTTTTCCTAGGTTTGTGTTATAAGGAGGAAATTATTTTGATACGTCATCAACTCTACATTAGGTGAAACTTGTGTCCTCATTGTGATCTCTTTCTGGTCAATGAGGACTTGGACACAATCTTTTAAGGGTAGTATGTCCTTTGACATGATGGAATTTTCAAAACTCATTATCTTTATACCAAGATGCTCTAGACTAATTAGGTTCCAAGGGTTGTGTTTTTGGATATCAAACAAGATTATCCTTGGCTAGTTTTTCAAATATTGCATCAAGGGGTTCCCCCAATGGGGTGTACATGCATGGTTGTCTCTGAACATGTGGTTTTGGTCTTGCTAAAAGTGTAATGGCATTAGTTTGATTGTGATGGGCAAGTACTTGTTGTAGACACCTAAATCTGATTACATCAATAAGCAATCAGATTTAGTCATCTCCTAGGACATTATTGATTAAATATTTACTATTTAATTAATTAATCGTCATCCCCTAGTTAATTTATTTATTAACTATAGTCCAATTGATAAAATCAAATGATCACCCAAAATCAATTTATAATTAAATCCCTCTTCCCCTATTAAATTGAATAAATCATTAAATCTATTCAATTTAATTCCATACTCCCATTTTATTGAATAAAATATTTAATAAAATATCTAAAATCCAAAAGCCTTCCTAAACCTTATCCTAACCCCTAATCCAACCCATTATCCCATACTAACCTCACTTAACCACCTAACTATCCCATCCCATCAAAGCCAAACCACTCAACCCCTAATCCCCCTTCTAAGCTAATCCTAAACCTCTTCTAATCATGTGCACAATCATAAACATGGGTTAAGACTTGCTAACCCAAGCTAAAGTCAACAAATATCTTCCCCTCACCCTCCAACATAAATGACCCTCAAATATCTCTTACACTCCTCTTAATGGCTCTTACACTTTCATTCATGAGTCTTGCATACCCAACCACCCTCATCAAGCCTTTGACCAACCCCTATCCTATCCTCTCACATGTATCCTCCTTGTGACAAGTGTCACCTCCTAATTGGTGCTAAACTAGCACAATCCATGTGCTCCCCTTTGAGTGCATCCTAGCCGTCCCTCACCATCTTTCCATCCTTGCATCTTGGCCCTCCATTTCTCCAACCCTTGGCCTATAAATATAACACTCCTCCTTCACTAAAATGATCCACCTTCCATGCAAAGTTATAATGCTATTTTGAGAGCTCATAAACTACCAAAATACCATTATAATGGCAAAATCACTCCATGACTCCATTGTTGCAACCTTTCCTAATTCACTCCATCCATCCATCTAAACTTGAGCATAACTTGTGAGCATACATACCTTAAATCAAGGAAAAATCTATTGCATCATTGTGTTATACCATTTGGAGCTTACCATTCTTGGTTTGCCTCCATTTGTGGTGATAAAAAATCAGTCCTATCTTAAGTGTTTACTCATTTTAGTATTGTTAATGCTTTCCTTAATAGCTAGTATTCATGTTACACTACTAAACTAGGTGATACACTTGTTGATTGTTCTGCATAGGTTGTTGCTAATATATAGGGGATTGTTGCTGATAAGGTTGCTGTTGACAAAATATGGTAGGAATATTGATAGCTACCCCAGCGATATGAACATGTTAGGTGTCAATGATGCCATCTGTCACCATATCTTTGTTTTTATTCCAATATTGGGTTTTGTTATTGCTTGGGCCTCAATCTTGGGTGGTTTCCTTGTAAAGTCTAATGAAACAATCCTTGATGAGCCCTTGTTCAAGTCCCATCCCCTTTTCCTTAATGTCTTTGTATGTTTGTAGACAGTTCATAACCATGCGATGGGCAAGACTAGGATGTGCATTATTTATGAACATTTTGGCAAGGTGACATTCTAGGATGGCACATGAGATCCTAGTTGTGAGGATTTTCCAATGTTGTAAGTATTCTGCAAGGCTTTCTCCCCCTTTTCTCTTGGTACAAACTAGGTCTACTATAGATAATTTAGTTTCAACAAGATGGGTGTATTGAGCCACAAACACTTCAAAAATATCAGTGAAGGTTTTAATAGTACCCTAAGGGATATGATAGAACCGTTCTAGGGTAGTCCTTCTAAGCTTTTTGAAAAAAGTAACATGAGAAACACATCATTATAGGTCACTTCTCAACAATTCATATAAAATTCCTTGACATGTGTGATTGGATCACTTTCCCCCCTAAATTTATCAAACTTGGGGATCTCAAAATGTTTAGGAAATGGTGTCATTGTGATGGTTTTGTCAAATGGATATGGGCAATCATTTTCAAACTTAAAAGTTTTGGAGTTGTCCCATATTTGAGGGCATTGAGAGCATTTTTCATTTCCTTCCATTAAGAGTTTATAGGTGGGGGAGTGGATTCCCCCAATCTAGGTGCCCCCAGTGTAGGATACATGACAAATTCTAAAGATTGATGTGGAAAACCCTCATTGCCATATGGTATCTATGGAAAAGAAAGTTGCACAATTGGTGGGATAGATGCTATGGGTTGTTGGAATGTAGTTTGTGCATACTGCTCCATCTACTGAGAAGATGGTTAGTGGGGAGGGTAAGTATTAGATTGTTTCCCTACAAGATAATTCTACATGGATACTTGATGATATTGTTGGTGTGATGATTGCGACTGAAAGGGTGGTAATTTTGGTAATGTCTAAGCCATGCTTTGGGAATATATACCTTTCCCAATATATGTGGGTTGTGCTCCTACTTGAGAAAATGACTGATTATGAACAGGCACAAGGTCATTAATCTAAGGTAGAGCATTCACAACAAGGAATTGCAATGGTGGGGTGTTTTGGCTATTGCCTAAAGGTGGCATAGAAAAGTAGTTGGTAAGGGGTGGTAGTGAATAGCTTTGTGAAGTGATGGATGAAAGTGCTTGAGGTGTGGACATAGATGTAGTGCTAGAGCGAAGGCTAGTGGTAGGCCCTTGTGCCATAGCAACATTCCAAGGTCCCAAAGGAAATGAGGCTGAAGAGCTTTGGCTAGCTACAAAAGGGTTGATAGTGATGTTGGGTGGGATGGAAGATGAGGTATTTGACACTAGTGGTGACATTTGAGTAGTAAATGGACTAGGTGTGTTGTGAGGTGGAAGTGAAAAGGTAGTGTTTCTAGATGCAAATAGAGGATTTTGTGGAGTAGGAAAATGAGTGGTGGAAGTAGATGTAGATGATACACTTGGGGTTGGTTGGGATGTAGTATGCACTAAGGGTTGAGTGACGATGGGATGGGTGTTTTGTTGAATGGAAGTAGGCACCTAGGTTGAGGGTATATTCAGGTCTGTAGGTTCCATTTGAGGTAGTTGATACCCTTTTTTGAGTGAAGAGAAAGGATTAGTAAGGACAAATGACCATGTGGATGGTGGTTGCCACCCAAACAGAGGGTGTGTAGGATCTAAAATGTCGATAGATGGTGGATGCCCAAATTCAAAGGCACCAACATTATCCCTTAAGAAATTTTCCATGATGGTTTCCTTGTTTCGGTCTATGATGGCATTAATAATGGTGGTCTGACTAGGTTGGTTCATGAAAGCATCAATATCTATGGAGGAACTTGTCTCTTTTGGGATTTGTGGTGGTGGATCTAGTGGCATCATGGAAACTACGGGGTATGGCTAAGCTCGAGATGTGTTACTACTATGACTAGGATCCATGCCCTTCTTTTTTTGTGTGTTCTTATGAAAATGTGTGGTTGGTGCAAAGAGAGATGATGCTAAGTGTATATGATACTTTTTAGGAATCTAGATGATATGGTGCTAAGTGAAGGAGGTTGTGTTTCCCTAAAATACGATTGTGGAAATGTGATGGTGATATGAAATGTGTGGCCCAAACCTTTGGCTCAAGGTGATGTGGGCCACAAATGACAACCTATTTCTAGAAAATGATGAGTTTCAAGGATAACCATGATGGTAGGATGAATGATGCTAAAAGTTTCTAAGTAAGTGAGGAAATGGTGGAAGGTGCTAGGTTTTAATAATGCATGTGGAGGATTCTTTTTTGAAAACCTAAGATGGGAGAAGGTAATCATATTTTAAATGGTTGTATGTGGTGGTGAGGTTTTATATTAAAGACTAAACCTATGAGGAGATAAGTGCACAAGTGTGTGGAAAAAGAAAGAGCCTAATTATAATGAGTAACAGTAGAATTGTTGATAAAGCTTTGATCGACACCATGTCAAAGAATTAGGTTCTAAATTTTGTAATCCCACTCAGTTTGTAATGCTACATTTGCACCATCTTTCTTAATTTGGTCTAGTTTGACAATCCTCAGGTTGGGGTTATATTTCTTATGTTCTTCTTCTATTCCCTTGTAAACTAGTATTTGTAGAAGTTTAGCCTTTTTGAACTTAGTCTTGGGTTGGCTTGACATGAGATATTTCTAAGAGATTTTGATTGCAACTGTGGGGTTTTGTAGGTAGTGACTACACTAAGTATACCTATTAGACCTTGGGTAGGCAACACAAATCAATTAAGAAACAACTAAGATTCTACCACAATGGTAAAGTTTGAGTGAAGTAGGACAAGAGAGACTTTAGGATTTGTTTTGAATGAACTTGCTAACAATCTTTTAAGTCAAGAGTAAAAAGTGTTGTTTTCAGTCAAGTAGGGTAGGTATCAAGGATACTTTGGAAAGAGAAACTTTTTTGGATTTGAGCAAAAGGATTGTTTGCAACTAGATTTTGTTGGATATTTTGTGGGTTTTTAGATAACAAGTATAGGTAAGGATAAACCAAGAAGGTAAAATGTTATTGATAATGGACTTGCTAACAACTATTTATATAGGGGAAGATGGGGTCTTCCAAAGACAAAATGTGTTATTTTCAATCAAGTAGAATGGGTAACAAGGATATTTTAAAAAAGGACAAAACTTTGGACCAAGGAAAAAGGATTGGTAATTAGGACTTGCTTAGTGATTTTGTTGTTTTGAGGGAACAAGTAGAACTTTTTAGACAAAGGGAAAATTTGGACCAACAAGAGAAATAGTTGTTGTGAATGGACTTGCTAACAACTGCCTTTTGAGATAACAAAGTTGGAATTTTTCTTTGATATGAGGGTTTTTATGAACAAACAGTTTCTCAAAGGATAAAGAAACTTTGAGAAAGGAAAATAGATGATCTCTTTAGCAAAAGGATTCTTGATAATAACCACAAAATTGTGTATGTTTTACAAAAAAAATTCATGGGCCTTGAGCATAAATAAGATAACTCAAACACACGCTTTATCCCTAAGGTCAAATTTTGATTGCAATATGCTATTCAATGGCCCACAACTTTGTGTTTCCTAATTCTAGTGCAATATGTCCCTCTAATCAAAGAGGTGAGTTGATACAAGAGTCGATTGATAAATGATACACATCAAAGAATCTTCAAGGCATGAAAAATAGAAGTTCCCCTTCTACAGGAACAATGACCCTTGGAGATGAAACCCAAGTGGCCCTATGCCTCTACCAGGGAGCATAATGGTGAGTAATCTTGGGGGATGTTGTTTCCCTTGCACCATGAATGAACATACCATGAAAAAAAAAATGAGATACTTTTGACTAAAAGGGTTGTAAATGGGTTTGTGGTTCCCTCAAATGGTTGTTACATATGAGATCCACTTAAGAATCTATTCTAGACATGTTGCAATCATGGGAAATTTTTCCAACCTTAGGCTGCCCCCAGAAACACAACACCTAAACTTGAGTAATAGAGTGAGAAAGTTTACCTTTCCCCTAATTTATATACTAGCCAGACTTTTTACTAGTTTGAGCTTCTTGCCAAAGGGGATGCACTTCCTAGAGGTGGATGAACTTGCTAGAAGCACTCCTAGGCTATTGTGAATGGTCTTCCTAACAACTTCCGTACATGTGTCACGTATTTAAATGGTCTTACTTTGCAAGAAATAGAGAAGTCAAAGATGTGCTAAAGGGCACAATCTCAAGACACACAAGACATTGGATTCATTGCTATTTGGATACATTAGTGCTCTATTTTATGATTTGAAGACACATGTGATTAGCATTAAAAGGTTCTTTCCAACTTAACAATGTCACCAACAAAGTAAATCAAGTCAATAAAAGGGAGATTGAGCATGAAAGCTTTAAAGAGAAGGAATAAGAATGTTTTTGACTTTGGAGCATTCAAGATTAGATGAAGTTTATTTTAAGAACCAAATTTGAAGTGTTCACATGTAATGTTCATTAGCACTTAAAACAAAATGTTCATTGCATTGGTTCAATTTTAAGTCTTAATCATTCATTCCATAAAAAATGCAAGATTTGTTCAATTTTAAATTGTTAAAAGAAAAATTATGATGATAAAAACTTGTAGAAAACTAGTTAGCCTAAAAATCTACAACAGAAAATATCAAAAATTACAATAGAGTAGTCGACACTAAAAACTCGCAGGAATAGCTAGCAATCTCATAGGCACAAGAACATGGTCAAAGGTTGCAGGAGTGCTACATAGGACTAGTGAAGAAATGTAGGAAATCAGGCCATGGGATTAAATATCATAGAGTGATCCCATGAGATAAAGATCCCATGGATGGTTTTAGCGATGTTCCCTGTGGACAGGTTCTTTGACGGGTTTGACTAACAATAGGAAAAGTGCATTTTGAAGGTTTCACTGAATGTAGGATGTATTCTCACAGGTGTAATAAAGCGATCCCACAAGCTAACTCTAGCATTCCCATGGGAAGAAGAATGGCAAGGATGTTGGGGCTACTTTAGGACACGTGTAGAGGATGGTTAGTGATAAATAGTGAACTCGGCTTTGTAGGTTCATGTTCCCACTAGTGAGTAGCTGCAATCTTGCAGTCACAGGTTCACATTCCTAGGGTTGAGGGATCACAAAGAAAAAGGTTTTTGAAGTGTTGAAAAGTCAAAAATGATTAGATGGCAGGGAGTGTATTTTCCAAATAGTGACTTGTGTACCTATAGAAATGTTAGCAAACCACCTGCAAAAACCCACAACATAAAATGTTATTTTGGTTAGTTTATCACAAAAAACTCAAAAAATGATTAGATTGACCCAAATGCGGGGTCCCACTGGGCATGCCAAAATGTATCACCTAATATCTAGTAGTGTAAAATGAATACTAGTACTAATAAGAGCATTAACAAAATTAAACAAAGATAACACTTAAGATAGGATTCAATGGTTATCACCACAAAAGGAAGAAAACCACGAATGGTAGGCTCCTTATGGTATAACCCATGATGAAGTGGATTTGTCCCTGATAAGTAGAGATGTGTGCTCAAGCTTCAAGTGGATGGATCATGTGCATGGAGGATGGTTTCAAAAATGGAGGTATGGAGGGATTTCAACATTATAATGGTATTTTGGTAGTTTTCAAAATAGCATTATAACATTGCATGAAAAGGTGGATGATGTTTGTGAAGGGAGAGGGTTTCATTTATAGGCTAAGGGGTAGAGAGATGGATGGTCAGGATGGAAGGATGAAAAAATGGTGAGGGAGGGTCAAGATGTACTCAAAAGGGAGCACATGGATTGTGCTTATTTAGGGCCAATAGGGAAGTCACACTTGTCACAAGGAGGATGAGTGTGAGAGGATATGATAAGGGTTGGTCAAGGGAGTAAAGAGGAAGGTTGAGTGTGTAAGAGGCATGTAAGAATCATAAAGGGGGATGTAAGAGTTACGAATGTTGGTGGGTGAGGGGAGGAGATATTTTGACTTTAGCTTGGGTTAGCAAGTCTTAACCCTTGCTTAAGGTTGTGCACAAGTTTAGGAGGGGGATTAGGATTAGCTTAGAAAGGGGGTTAGGGGGTAAGTGGTTTAGCTTTGATGGGATGGGTTAGTTAGGTGGCTAAGTGAGGTTAGTATGGATGAATGGGTTGGATTAGGGGTTAGGATAGGGTTTAGAAATGCTTTTAGGATTTTAGATATTTTATTAAATGATTTGTTTAATAAAATGGGGATATGGGATTAAATTAAATAGATTTGAGAATTCATTAAATTTAATAGAGGAATAGGGATTTAATTGATAAATTTATTTTGGGTTATCATTTGATTTTATCAATTGGATTATAGTTAATTAAATAGTAAATATTTAATCAATAATGTCATAGGAGATGACTAAATACAATTACCTATTTTTGTAATCAAATTTAAGTGTCTATAGCAACTACTTTGCATCAGTTCTAAAACAAATGTCGAATATGGCTTTGAGTCATTAATACTTGTGTTTGATTATAAGACTTTATAAAAAAATAAAATTTATTCCATCCTTCAAATTTTTTTAAAAGAAATCAATTTTACGATTATTTCATCAATTGAAAAAAGATGCAAGTCAATCTAAGTTACCCCTATTGAAAAATATTGTAGTCCAAGTAAATGAGTTGTATGACATTAGAATATGACAGAAAAATATGTAACTAGTACATGTATTGTATTTTTTCTCTAATCACTTTGATATGTCCAATATATGAGTAGCAATCTGATGTAGGAAAATTAATTATATTTATTAGCATTATTAAACTCATTCAAGTGAACTACAACTTTTGGGAAGATGAGTTTATAGTTTAATGATTTATGTTTAAACTTGTTTTCCTCATAATTTGCTCTTCTCAACAATAATTCATTTATGTTTTTAGAAGAGTAATGAGTAAAATTTTATTAAATTATTTTTTTATCTGTAAAAGCCAAACTCTTTAATATAATATATTAATAAATATAAAATATTACGTGGTCTCTACTCAAACAAGCATTGATAGGAAAGAACAAAGAAGAAAACCTCTAGTCTTAGCTGGGACAAAATTTCATTATTATTACATAGAATGAAAGGAGAATACCCTAGTTTACAATACATAATGAAAGGCATACCCTATCAGATGTATCTAGATAATTAAATATTTTTCCTTTAATGGATATCCCTTAACACACTTCATAATTTGATTGATGACCTATTTTTTTCATTATCTTCTTCTTCTATGCTTGGCAAGAGTCTTTTATTTTACCTTGTTAAGAATCGCTTCCCGTGATAAAGACTACAAACAATAACTTATTATGGTCAAGATTTTTGTTAGCGGATATCATATTGTGTAATAAATTGGAAAAAATCTAGGAAAGTGGTATCAATCACTTACCAATTTGATCTTAGGCGCATTAATATTTGATTTTACTATAGATTATCTAATCAACTTTCTTTATTTTCTTCTTTGGTTTTAATCTAACATTTAGATATCTAATTTTAGTTTCTTAATAAGATACTTTATTATCTTTATTTTTATAACCTTTTATTTTTCCTATTATTTTATTTAGTTACTCTTAATTTTTCAACATAATACCATGACTAAATTATGTTCATAATTAATCAACACATACATATGAACATCATAAAACTATTTTTATTGCTCTTTCCTTCAAATTTTTACAATTTTCCATTTGATATTATAGATGGAAAGCCTGTAAAAATCTACTAAAAATAGTAGTAAATATTGTTGCATCTTTTATCTATTCATCAGGCTCCTCCACAGATGCCATG
This sequence comes from Cupressus sempervirens, assembly GCA_028749045.1. NCBI lineage: Eukaryota > Viridiplantae > Streptophyta > Pinopsida > Cupressales > Cupressaceae > Cupressus > Cupressus sempervirens. The sequence goes on from CM053786.1 coordinate 793,920,513, forward strand.
TTGGATTGTTCTAATATATTAGCATTGAAAGTTGAGTTACTATCCCAAGCTCCTATATTTTCTTCCTCGAGATAAGTCAACCTAATATGAGAAAATAATCTTCTAGCTAGAATTTTGTGGGTGCTTTCACAACCTCTTATCAACCTTTTCCAATATTTGGAAGGTTATATTCTATGATATTTTAAGGATACAAGTTCAAAGTTTCCCTACTGAGATATTATATTGTTCCAACAAGCTTGTTTATCTAAGCTTTCTAGTTGCTTTCTATTTATGAATGACCATTTTATATAATGTTTCAATTGAGGATGATGAATTTAGCTATAATCATTCCTCTATATGTAGATTTTGGATTCAATTTGCGATATTAAACTCCCTAAGGTAAGTTTGAGAAGCTAGAATAGGTAAAAGTACCACCTAGCTAATGAAACAATCTATTTGTGTCTCAATTTTGTTACATACTAAGGCTACTATTCTTTAGGATCAAATTATAAGCTTTGCTAATATATATAATTTAAGGACCAAGCTCTTGTTATTAAAGGAAAATATGTCTACAAGTACTTCCTAAACAAAAAAATCCTTAAGACTACTAAATCTGAAATAGATTGTTTGATATCTTTCTTTTCTTTAATATGTAATAGTTGTAATAATGCTAAGATAAGTTTTAATCATTATGCTAGTGTTTTAGTCTAGTTTTTGAAGGTCTAATAATCTTTTATCTTTATGGTAGTTCTAGATCTTTGTTGATTAATTAATTATAAACACATCCTCCTCATCTCTTCTGAGTTGGCCAATTCAATAACTTCTTTATTGCCTTCCCAAAAAATATGTTTGATCATTATTTCCTCAAATTATTTGAGTGATGTTAATGCATATTCTAATTTGGATTGCAATTTCCATTTTGGTGTATTTTCCTTTCTAATAGCATTTAAGATAATTTGTGAGTCTCCTTCTCTAATTATTTTTTAAATCCTTAGTTCCTTGCAAATGTATAGTCCTTCACTTAGGGCTTTAATTTATCCTTGGTTATTTGAAATATTCCCTAAATTTTTTCCTCATTTCGCAAGGCATAAACCTTTATACATATGGAGGATGCATTGTAATCCAACTTTTCCTAGAGTTCCCCTTGAAGCACCATCAAAATCTAGCTTTCCCAACCTAGGGGAGATAAAGCCCATTTGCATATTTCTCTAGCCTCCTTTTTAGCTCTGGGATACAATAATGGGTGATTAATAAGGTTTTTCTAGTTAGTTTGCATCTCTGCATCCCAATATGTGAATGTGCTATACTATGATGCTTGCCTCTATTTTATTGGTTAGGGAGGAGATCTCCATAGATAAATTGTGGAATATTCTTCTATTTAGTTCTTTCCAAATTTCCCACACCAATATTGAAAGGGATATGAGCCAAAGGTTGTTATAAACTTTGTGATTTCTATATTTAGACCATCTTTTAACATGTTCTATAAGTGTATTTGGAAATGATGATATTTACTTCAATTTTTGACTTAACAAGGACCAACATTCTTTGGTGTATAAGTAATTATATAAAAGATGTTATGTTGATTCTAATGGTTGTTTACATAAGGGACATTTAGATGGTCCTTCATGTTGGAAATATAAGAGGAGTAACTGAGAGGGAAGGGATGAATCATTTACTAGTAAAATAAATCCCAGATCCCTTAGATGTCAGTACAAAAATGAAAACTAAAAACTGAATACTACTAAAGCTCAGTAAACACACATAAAATGTTATAACTCGGTAATAACTAAATGAGCTTGATAAATGCTTAACATATAAACTTTAGATGTTATTTGTGATTATCAATACTTTAACTTAGTTGCAAACACATAAAAGAAAATAACATGAACACATTTGACACCAAGATTTAAGGTGGAAACCTAATTTTGGAAAAACCACCAATTGCAACTAGTTACTATTTTCACTCTTTTGAAGTGAGCCTTATTAGGAGCCAACCCTATTAAAGGTTACAAAACACACTATTATGTGTGACCCTGTTAGATGATTTAATCACCCTATTAGGAGTGACCTTGTTAGAGGTCTTGAGACAATTCAATAGAGCTGCCACCTTGTTAGAGGATTTGCAAATAGTTGTTAAGCCAACCCTGTTAAGAGATTTAGATCACTGCTACAATGGTTAGAGAGTAACAATGAGATGACCTAATTTGAATTCAACTAAATTGTTGATTATAGATCTCTATTCTGGCTTGTACTTGATCCTTCCTAATGGAATATAGCTTTTTAGCTTCACAAGGATATTTTGCTTATCCTTCAAATTTGCTTCCTCTTCTCATCATTAAATCTTCAATAACATCTTCATGCTTTCATATCCACACTTTGAAATCACAACTTGACCTTATACTTATATCTTCCACTTTGTTAGGTCAGCTCAAATACAACTTAGAATAATTAATATTCATCACATTTTTCGGCTAGAATCAATAGATAAATCAATTAAGCTTAATATGCCAAAATAAGAAAATCCTTTGTTAGCCAACCCAGCTCGGTAGAAACTAACTCAGAAGTGATTTCCTTTGTTAACCAATAGAAGCTCAATTAACATTGCAAACTTGTGAAAATCCTTTGGTAACCAAGTGAGCTCAATTAGCACTAGTTTCATCCAACTTTCTTTCATTAATTGAGTGAGCTCGGTTAACATTCATCTTCTATATGTACTTTCTTTTGATCCTCAAACGAACTCAGTAGATGCTACCTTCTGAACTAGGTCATAGGAACACTCAGTAAAAATAGAAAATTATCTTCACTACCCGAGTGAGCTCAGCATTTACTAACTGATAATGATATGACATTTGTGTAACATCAAAGACAATACACAATTAATAAATTGTATCCAACAATCCCCCTCTTTGGAATTGATGGCAACACAACATGTTGTAGCACAACGAAATTTTGGATTGGTTCTTTGAGAAATTCCTCTATTAGTATGAGCTCTTCCTTTCATTGAATTCTCTCTTTTTTTGAAACAACTTCTACCAAGTTCATTTAGAACTTTCTCCCTCTTATAGAAAACTTCTCCTTTTTTTGTGTGGAAAACTTCTCCCTCTTTAGTTCTTTAGTTCCTTACTTTATTTTGGTTCCAAAATTTTTTTAGAGATATGATAGTAAAATTTTCCCTCTTTGACAACACATGCCAAAGAAAATAATTCTATAAATACCAATGTACCTTATATACTGATTTATTTGCAATATGCCCTTGCCAATTTTGCACCAATTGATTGGTCTTCAACTTAGCTCTTGTTGATGCATCACTAAAATTTATTTAGCAAACTTCAGATAGAAAAATTACCCCTAGCTTACCTCTTAGATACATAAATGTATCTTTAGGTAATGGCTTGGTGAATATGTCTACAATCTATTCCTTTATATCAACATATTTCAATCTAACTTCTTTCTCTTCTACCAACTCTCTTAAGAAGTAATATTTAATAGCAATGTGCTTTGTTTTAGTATGCATCACTAGATTCTTTGATATATCAATTGCACTGGTGTTATCACAATATATTACTATTGGATCCTTGATCTCTATCTTCATTCCTTCCTACAATTGTTTGAACCAAACAATATTGGAACAATTAACTACTGCTGCCACATATTTTGCCTCTACTGTTGATTGAGATGTAAAATTTTGCTTCTTGCTTGTCCAAGACACTAGTCTTTTACCAAGAAAGAATGCTCCACCACTAGTGTTTTTTCTATCATCAATACTTCTTGCCCAATCAGTATTAGTAGATACATTCAAGTCCAAATTGCCTCCAAGGTTATACCATAAACCATAGTCTTCAATACCTTTCAGATATGTCATGGTTCTCTTGATTGCCCTCATGTGATTTTCCTTAGGATTTTCTAAGAATCTTGCCATTATTCCAACTGCTAGAGCAATATCAGGTCTTGTGTGTACTACATACTGCAATTTTCTGATCATTAATTTGTATGTGGTTTGATCTACTTCTTTGGAATCATCTAATGCAAGAGCATCCTAGGTATAAGGGAAACCTTGCATCACCCAAAAATATTTTATTTTTAGTCTTTTCTATTTTAATAAGGACTAGTAGATAAGGTGGTTACTATTTATGGGAACTTGCTATTTTTAGTAAGTTTTTCATATGAGCTCCGGATGTTCTCATTTTCTACAAGATGGTTCATTTTAGAGATATAAGCTCCTACCATAAAAATCTCATTGCTCCAGCTTAAGTATTAGAGAAGTTATTGAAGATTTTTGGTGGAAAAAAACATAGAAAAATCTTTAGGCTCATTGTTGGAGGCCTTAGAGTGCCTGGATGAGGTAAAAATATAGTTAAAGAGGTCCTTAGGGAAATAACTAGTAAGAGAACCCTAAATCCTTTCTCAAATACAAATTTGAAATATTAGGCGCATAAATATTTCCAAATGTACTTTATTAGTTCAACTAGAGATTCCATGACTAGCATTAACTGATTAAATCCTAAAGCCTACAAATTATAGAATGGGATGGAGCACTACTATCCATGTACATGCAAGAAATTTTTTATTATATGTTCACAAGCCCTTGCTTCTCTAGAGATGCTAATTCCATGACCATTGGGTATTGTTGACACAACTCAACCAGATTGAGGAAGGAAACTTGTTCTCCATCACACCCAAAATTCACAAGTAGATCAACGAGTTGATTCCCTTTCCACAGGGTATGAGAGATTGTATAATTATCAAATGAATCCATGAGCTACCATATATGATACATAATGTATGGTATATGCCCATTTAGCAAAGTCTTATTTAGGCAAGCAATGATTATGATCATTGAATCACCCTCAATGTGCACATGTGTATACCCACCTTTCTTAGCCAGAACTAACCCAACCAATAATGCCTTGGCCTCTACTACATTATTAGTTCTAGGAGGAACGGGCCTAGCCTTTATGGCTTTCATGTTGGAAATATAGGAGGAGTAACTAAGAGGGAGGGGTAAATCAATTACCACAAAAAAAAAAATCATTTCTCAGATCCCTTAGATGTCAATAAAATAAAGTTAACTCTGTTGATGCTTGGCAAGAAAAGAAATGTTGTACAACTCAGTAAGCACTGCGAAGACTCAGTAATTAATTAACATACAAATCTTAAGATGTTATCTATAATTATTATTCACATTGTCATGTCAGCTAGAATATGACTTAGAGTAACTAATATTAATTTCCTAGGTTAGCTAGAACCAATAGATAAATTAATTAGACTTAATATGCCAAAATAAGAAAATCCTTTGATAGTTAACCTAGCTCGATAGACACTAACTGAGAAGTGATTTTCCTATGTTAACCAAGTGAAGCTCCATCAACATTAGATACTAGAAAATTCCTTAGGTAGCTAAGTGAGCTTAGTTAGCACTAGTTCCATCCAATATTTTATTCATTAACCAAGTGAGATCAGTTAACACTCATCATCTGCTGACTTCATTTTGGAAACTAAGTGAATTTGGTAGATACTACCTTTTGAACTAGGAAAACTCTAGATTGCTCAATAGCCATAGAAACTATCTTTAATGCCCAAATGAGCTCAGCATATACTGACTGATAATGATATGACATTTGTGTAACATCAAAGACAATACACAATTAATCAATTGTACCCATCAATCTCTCTCTTTGGTATGGATGGCAGCACAACATGTCATAACATAATGAAAATTTGGAGCAAGAATAAGGTAGGGAACGTATCCTTATTTTCATTCAAATTCTTATTCATAGAACTCCCTTTGTTAGTATGAACTATGCCTTCAATTTTCTCCCTCTATCTACTAGAACTTTTATCAAGTTCATTCTCCATCTTTGGCAATTCTTTTCTTCATCTCTTTATCAAACTTTTTATAGCAGCAATCTTCTCCTTCTTTTTAATAAAATTTTATAAGATATGATAGTATACTTCTCCCTCTTTGACATCTCATGCCAAAGACAATGCTCAGTGAATATTAATGTACCTCAAGTATAGATTCATTTGCAATGTGCCTTTGTCAATACTACACCAACTAATTGATCTTCAACATGCTCTGGTTGATGCATCACTAATCTTCATTTAGTGAGCTTCAGATAGGCGAATGAACCCTAGCTTACCACTTAGATATAGAAATGCATCCTTAGGTAATGGCTGTGTGAATATGTCTACAATTTGCTCTTTTGTATTCACATAATCCAATCTGACTTCTTTATCTTGCACTAGTTCTCTTACAAAGTGATATTCTATAGCAATGTGCTTTGTTTTGTTATGCATTACTAGATTCTTTGATATATTGATTGCATTGGTTTTATCATAGTATATGACTACTAGGTCTTTAATTTCTATATGTATTCATATCATCAGTTGTTTGAACTAAATGATGTTTGAACAATTGACTACTGCTGCCACATATTTTGCCTTTGTTGTGGATTGAGAGATGCAATTTTTTTTCTTGCTTGTCCAAGATGCAAGTCTTTTACCAATAAAGAATGCTCCACCACTAGTGCTCTTCCTATCATCAATACTTCCTACCCAATCAACATTAGTAAATACTTTTAAATCCAAATTACCTCCTTTTTTATATCATAAGCCATATTCTTCAATTCCTTTCAGATATCTCATGATTATTTTTATTGCCATCATGTTATTTTCTTTGGGATTTGCTAAGAATCTTGCCCCCATACCAACTGCTAATGCAATATCAGGCCTTGTATGTACTACATACTGCAATTTTCCAATCATTGATCTGTATGTGGTCTAGTCTACCTCTTTGGAATCATATTATTGGAAAGCTTATGTCCAATTGATATAAGGGTTCCAACTGGTCTTGAGTCTTCCATTCCAAATTTCTTTAATATCTCCTTGATGTATTTGGATTTAGTAATGTAGATACCATCTTTCTTCTATTGAATATGTAATCCAACAAAGAATTTCATCTCTCTAAACATGGACATCTCAATTCCTTGCTCATTTCTTCTAAAAATGCCTTGCACAAGTCATCATTTCCTATGAATAATGTGTCATCAACAAATATTTCAGCCAACACAATCTTCTTGTTAGGTCCTTCTTTGATATATAGACTACTATTATCATTTGTTCTTTGAAAATCAATTTGTATCAAATAATTATGAAGTCTTCCATACCAATCTCTAGGAGCTTGCTTGAGACCATATTATGCCTTGTGTAATTTGCAAACTATGTCTCTTTTGGTAGGATGTACAAAACCTTTTGGCTGTTCAATGTAGACTTCCTCATCAAGAATTCCATTCAAGAATGCAGATATAAATTCCATTTGATAAACTTTAAATCCTATGTGGGCTGCATATGCAAGTAAAGTTCTAACACCTTCCAATCTTGCAACAAGGACAAAAGTTTCACCATAATCAATACCTTCTTCTTGAGAATAACCTTTACATACCAACCTTGCTCTATTTCTAGATAATTTTCCATCTTCATTTAGCTTGTTTCTGAACACCCATTTTGTGCTAATTACATTTTTATCCTTGAGTCTAGGAACTAGAGTCCAAGTTTTGTTATACTCTATTTGTTCTATTTCTTCATTCATTGCTTCAACCTAACTTTCATTTTCCAATGCATATTTAATATTTCTTGGTTCAAATTCAGCAAGTAAACATGTACCTTTCAATTTTATTCTTGTCATTGTTTCATAAGATTTGTCTCTAATGATTTGATCAAGCGCATGATGCCTTCTAACATATCTTACTAACACAGGTTCTTTGGATTTGGAATGAGTTTTACTAATTTCTTCAAGCTCAGGTCCCATTGTCTATGACTTGGGTCCATCAGACTTAGTTTGCTCTTGAGGTATCTTGGTAGCCTCTTACTATGACTCGGGTCCTTCAAACTATGACTCAATTTGTATTGTCTGCAACTCGATAATTGTTGGAGATTTTAGGGACTCAGAAGTTGAAGCCACTTTTCTTTTAGATAGATTTGGTAGGGTATCAAGTTCATAGTAAACAAATCTTATGTAATCCTCTAGCTCTTTGTTTCTTTCTTCTTTACTCTTTTCTACAAACTCATCAATTCTCACAATGTGCACTTTCTATGATTTTATGGGTAGACTAATTTAAACATTTGTAGGCTTTACTTTTATAGGAGTATCCTAGAAATATGCCTTCATCACATTTGACATTGAATTTTTCTTTTCTAGATTTTTTTCAAGATATAAATTTTCTACCAAATACTTTTAAGTAACTTACATTACGTTTGTAGCCATACCATAATTCATAAGGCATTTTATTGGAGTCTTTCTTTAGTTGTACTCTGTTCAAGGTATGGATTGTAGTGCTAATAGCTTCCTTCTAGTATTTGATTGCACTTACACTAGCTTTGATCCTTTCCACATATTTTGTAATGTTTTCATCTTCTCTCATTTTCTTTTGATCAGTTGGTCCTCTAAGGCTTTTTGCTTTTTCTCTTCTTACATTGTCATCTCCTCCATAGATGTCTTTCAGTTTGGTCCACATTTCATGAGCATTTTTGCAGTCTTTTATCTCATCAAACTCAACATAATTGAGATCAGATGCAATATCAATCATCACAATGTTATGATTCTTCTTTTCAGCAATATCTTCAACTGATAATGTTCTAGTGGGAGTTTTGTATTTGGTATCAAGATATTTACAACTTGAATCACTAATAGTAGTTAGATGTAATCTTATAAGTCCTTGCCATGCTGCAAAATTATCTCTATTTAACTTGGGACTCTCTCTTTTGTAAGATGTCCTGATCTTTAGCTTAGGTCCTTGAAGCCATCTCTATAAGCACCAAAAGGTCTAATACCAGTTGTTGGAAATATAGGAGTAACTATGAGGGGAGGGGTGAATCAGTTACTACAAAAAGATTTATTTCTCAAATTCCTTAGATATCAATAAAATAAATAAATCTGTTGATGCTCAATAAACAAAGAAATTTTTTAACTCAGTAAGCACTGAGAATACTTAGTAATTAATTAACATGCAAATCTTAAGATGTTATCTATGATTATCATTCGCATTGTCAAGTTAGCTAGAATAAAACTTAGAGTAACTAATATTCATTTCCTGAGTCAGCTAGAACCAGTAGATAAATTAATTAGACATACTATGCCAAAATAAGAAAATCCTTCTATAGCTAAGCCAGCTCTATAGACACTAACTCAAAAGTAATTTTTCCTATGTTAACCAAGTGAAGCTCGATCAACACTACATACTACAAAATTCCTTTGGTAACCGAGTGAGCTTGGTTAGCACTAGTTCCATCCAACATTTTCTTCATTAACCAAGTGAGCTTGGTTAACACTCATCATCCACTAACTTCCTTTTGGAACCCAAGTGAATTCGATAGATACTACCTTTTGAACTAGGAAAACTCTGGATTGCTTGGTAGCCATAGAAAATTGTCTTCAATGCATGAATGATCTTGACATACACTAACTAATAATGATATGACATTTGTGTAACATCAAAGACAATACACAATTAATCAATTGTATCAAACATTTCAATTGTACTTTGTGTTCCTAAATGCATACACTAATCCTAGATTTTCCTAGATTCTCATGCAAGGATCCATCAAAATTCAATTTATAGAATCCATGAGCAGGGAAGGCCATTTAACTAAAGTTATGTCTATAAGATTTTTGCTCTTAGATTGAGGAACTGTTCTCATTGGAACAATGATGCCTTTAAATTCTCTCATTACTTTGCCATCCCATATTAGGAAGTAATGATTACATCTTCTATTAACAAGATTTGCATGCACTAACTCTGAAATATTGACCTCAAGATGCTCTAACACATGAGTAAGAGATGAAGTCTCTTGTCTAAAATTGTGTTTGTATCTCTCCCACCAAATTTCCCATATTATAGTTGTGGGCATACATTTCCACAAGTAATGAAATAAATATTCAAAAAATAGAAGCAACTATGACTAGAAAAAATTCCATACATATTAGGAAGAGGCATAGGGTAATTTAGTTTAGAGATAAAAAAATGCCAATAGTCTAGGGAAAAGGGACACCTCATGAGTAGATGATCAACTATCTCAAATTCATCATGGCATAGCACACATTTAAAAGGTTGTGCAATATGAAGCATAGTCAATATTTCACTTGTTAGAATCCGATCTCTTAAAGCTAACCAAGCAAAACAACTTGCTTTTAGTAATATTGTGTTATTCCAGTAGAGGGAAAATGCTCTATAGTTTGGTTTCATGTAGACTCTACTCAAAAGAACCAAGTAACCATCCTTAATAGTGCACTTACCACTTCTTGTTGATGCCCATATGAGTGTATCCTCCCTATTAGATAAGAAAACTTCCCATTCTTAAAAAAATTGTTGTAAACACTGCCTTTGTGTTACATCTATGGGTAGCTCAGATGGATTTTTCCATATAACTCTTCTTGTGAAGATTTCAACTACACGAACATAGTTAATTGGCTTGTTTCCCCAATTTTTTGTAGAAATATTCATTATGTCCTTAAAACATTGGTGTGAGAGCCGATGGTGGTTTTCCATTCCATGAGTCTACCCAAACTAATACTTTAAATCTATTATGGACTTCCCAAGTAATATAGTCTGAAACTAATTAAATCATGAGATGACATCATAAAATTCCATATTATGAACTTATTTACAACAATTATGAAGGATTAATCACATATTTGGTTTTAGCACAGCCAACACCATTAGAAAATACAATAGAATTTGTGTTTCGGAGCAAAGTCATCTCTAGATAAAAATTTATCTTTTACTTTTAATGATATTTGTATTTTTGTTGATCAAATATTATTTGCTTTGTAAGTTGGAAATGCACAGTTAATGGCTTATTATGAATAATTCATTGTCAATTATTGTCAAATCAATGTTGGGTAAAGCCCTTTGATTTCAACTTTAAATCATCTAAGTGATGAGTAAATTTAATAAACGTGATTACATTTGAATTTTATTGAGTAATATTTTATTTTATATTAGATATTTAATATTGGATTAATTTAGAATTCTTGAATTTTGAGGAAATAGATAATATTTTATTGATTACCATTTAATTTGAATGAATTTATAATTTTTATATTAATATTAATTTATGTTTAAATATTTTAGTTCTAATATTTATAATTTTTATTTTAAATATTTACATTATATAATATATTAAAAGATTACACAAAATAATGACAAGAACATATAAAGGAACAAATACAACTTTGAAAAATTATCAATTTAAAGGTTATACTAGTTGTTGAATTATACATATCCTTCTTATTTGTAATGACTAAAAAATTAAGTTGGTTGTGACATCACACTTTAGGATTCACCTATGTAGTTTATGAGTCAAACTCATTGACCCATTGTTCATAAGCAGTAGCTCTAAAGTCTCTCATTAGAATAAATCCTCCACTTAGCACTCGTTTCATCTAGGGACATGAAGATTGTGCAAAGAGAAATTCTGAGAATAGAGCATAAGAGAAGATTTAAGAAAATATAGAAGAACATCTTTCTTGAAAATGTAAAGAAATAAAAATAATTTTTTTATTGATGCTCCATTATTTAAGGAGAAGGAGAAGGAGGAGGGAAGAAGGAGGGAAGGAGGACGAAGAGGAGGGGTGGAGGAGAAGAAGTTGAAGCAATATGAAAATAACAATAAGAAATATGAAACCAAAGACCATGGATGAGGAAAGGTGAAAAAGGAGGAGGAGGAGGGAAGAATAAATTCGAAGAGGAAGAAGGAGAAGGAGAAGTGGAAGAAGAAAAAAGAGAATTGAAGAAGAAGACCAACAAAAAGAAGGAGAAGGAGAATAGCAAGAAGAATATGGAGAAGAAGAATGAGACTAAGAAGGAGGAAAAAAGAGGAGGAGAATGAGAAGGATGAGGAGATGAAAGGGAATAAAGGGTTTGAAGAAGGATAAGAAGCAAAAAGATATGTCTAGGGTAAAATATTTTAGCAATCTCCCTATTTAACTTTCTTTTACCTTCTATGGATAATTGAAATGTAAAATAATAGTATACAATAGAGGAACCTCATCTAAATTAATTAGTAATAAAAAGGAGTAATTACTTTGTAGTATATAAGAAATAAAGATTATGATCAAGTTTAAGACAACAAAAATACAATAACAACATTTCATATATATACCAGTATCAGAGTAATTCTTGCAACCTTCAAAAATATAAATACTTGTTTATAAATACAAATATGGAAAAAGAAAACATCCTTTACTCAAAATTAAATGTAAAAAAAATACACCTTTCTCATTTTGTTGAATATTCCATATATATATAGTCTTTTACACCATATCCATTCAGATATTTTCACACAATTCTTATTTCAACTATTCTCACACCATTCCCATTGCATATGTTCTTTAACACCAATTGTGTGAGAATAATGAGGAAAAAACATTAAACATGTGAAATTTTTTATTTTCACTGTGTTGCTCATTCTAAAATATTTGTATTTATCAAATTTTTCTATTGATCTAATTATTTCCATTTCATTCAAATAAATAGAAAAGCCTTCCCTATTTTCCAATTCCTCATGAAAGTTTTAATAAGAAGAAAAGGAAAGGGAAGTCAAGAGGAAAGCTTAATACCATGTTGTGTTTTTAAACTCTTTTGAATCTTTAGTTTCACTAGTTTAATGGAAATAATAAAAGAAATTTGATTCGTACTTCAAAAATTGTCTTTTAGATTGACATGGTGTTATGATGTTTACAATTGCCACTTTCAAACTACATATTCTCTCAAGTCTTATTGCAAAAATCTATCATTATGATTTCTTCCATAATTAACCTTACCTACACTTAATATTTCATTGCATGAGTTGATATTACAAAATAAAAGATATTTAAGCATTTTTTTGGGTTGAATATTGTTATTTTATTAAATTTGAAATTTGAAATTTAATTAGTAAAAAATTTAAATAATAATTTTTTTGGCTTCAATTTAACAAAATGTTATAAATATTACAAATTGATATCTATGTAGGTGTTTGATTGAAATGTAGTGCATAATTTTGAGTTTATACATTTTTTTTAAAACAAATTTAGTAATAAATAAATGAATATGTTAATTTGGGAATTAATAACTTCTTAATAATTTGTTATTTAGTTGTTTATTTCTTTTGGTTTTGAATTTGATTGGTGGTGCATTAATGTGATATCTTTTATTGAAGGGTGGAGGTTTATTTTTTGGGGCTAAACAAATGCAATGTAGGGGATAATATGCAAATTTTTAAATCTAATTTTCCTTTTCTTTTATTTAATTCATGTGTGTTTGTATTTCTATGGAGAGTGTTAAATTTGGAATATTAGGAAAGGGTAGGTATTGGATTTTTTTAAGCCTATCTTCCAGCTCACTAACACAATCTATGCTTTGGCCTAAGTGATGATTCATACTTTCTCCCTTCCACATCATTATATTGATACTACATTATCATAGGCGATATGTAGATAGGTTACAATAGTACACCAGATTTCATCTAACTTTCCAATTTTGATTTGCTAGTTTCATTATGTAGAGTTGTCACATTCTCATCCTTGAGCATAGTAGATGGAGAGTAGCTCATGGCAAGAGGAGACACAATGAATATAGTGTCACTCCATCTTGTGTTTGATGAATTTGGTGCTTATTGTATCTATCTTTTCATGTTTTGAGATGTTAGTCACAATTTATGTATGTTAATGATTAGTTTGAGATGTTAGTCACAATTTATGTTATGTATCTTTTATTTACTTTGATTAGTTTGAAGATAATATTATAAATTTAGTCGTAGATGGATTTGCATACCTTACATTTTGAAGATTGGATCTCAATGAAAATATAGGGTTTTGATATTTTTGATAGGAGTATTTTCTTAATTATTTCTTAATTACTTTGTTACGTCTTCACTCATTTAAAATTTACAATTTCTCAAAGTTGTAAAATGACATGAAAAGTTAATATTACATTGGTAAGGGATTCTTCAAGGTTTGAACAGGTCAATTTATAATACATTAAGTTTAAATATACTTTGTAGGTGAATGCAAGGTTGAATTGACATTTTGAATACAAATTATGAGATTTCATACAATGCATAAACTTCCTAGGAACTTCAATAGTAGTTTTGCAATGTGAGCTTCTTATTTCATCGATTTAGATTTGTATATGCAGACATAAAGGGAGTCACATGATTTAAATATAGTCCTCTAAAAATTTATAATTTACTCTTTACAATTTACAAAAGGTCAAGTTGATTTTAGACATAATTCTATTAAAATCAACAAAAATTAATCATGTGATTAATTAAATTATTTATTGTTTAATTAGATGAAATCATAACATTTGATTGTATCCAGTTAAAATTCACATATAAATCATAAATGATAAACTAACCAAAATTAGAACATCATATGTAATAATAAAAATATCTTTTAAAATTTTGATTCATCCTTGAAATATATAAATATTATCTTTAACAAACTATTATGTTGGAAGAGTAAAAATCAAAAAATCAATATTTGTAGTAGAGAATATTTATTTTAAAACCTTTCTCCAAATACCATTTCCTTTCATTTCTCCAATATTAAAAACTCCTTTCATTTCCCCAATTTAAAAAAAAACGGCTAGATTCCAGTCCCCGCATACCACGCTTTGTTCACGCTTTGTTTCCCCAATTCGAATCTGGCAAAAAAAACGGCTAGATTCCTGTCTCTTCAATGGGAATGCAGAAGCATGCTTTAGTACATGATCTGATCATTCATCTTTCATGCTTCTGAACTTTCAGATGCTTAAGTACTTTGTTTTTAATCAATTGGACGTTTATTCAAAATTTGTATACGAGATTCTCGTACTTCACAATTTCATTTTGCACAGAAACTTGATCATATACTTTTATGGGTACTTTCTCAAGACAACTGATTGGACAAGGGATGAAATGTGCAATTGCAGGCAAGAATTTGTATACGAGATTCTCCTACTTCACAAGTTCGGAGTATGGTACTTATAATTGTTCATGCAGCATGAGAATTGTTCACACATTTGAGGCAGAGCATGAGAATTGATCACGAGGCAGGGCAAAGTGGTTACTCATACGTTCTTAGCAAGAGCATGACAAAAATGGGAGAGTTGTGTAAATGAATAGATGACAGTTTTTAGAACTTAAACAATTTCAAGGTTTCTAGTGGGAGTGAAAATTCTGGTCGATCTTTCATCTGGGTTCTCTCTCCTTTTCTTTTTCTCCATCTATATGCCCAGTTTTATGATTTCAAGGCCAATCAGTCCTTTGATATGGTATGCCTCTTTTTCTGTGCTAATCATGAGCCCAATGGATTACAAGGGAAGCATAACACAATGTCTTCGCTAGAATAAGTAAATTTTGACATGGGATTTAATGCTGAATTCATGTCATGAAGATTTGTTTACTGGTGGAGAAAATATATAAATTAGCAAATCTCCCCATCTTGCACCTGAGATGGAGATGTCTCTAAAGAAGCCTGATATAATTGAGAGGTAGAGGAAGAGAAAAGTTGTAGTAGTAATATACCCATGTCATGGAATGCTGCCTTTAAGTAGAGATGAACCTAAAAAAATTGTTAGTAGTCCAGATTTGCCTCGCCTTCGTTGGCTTAATGCATGCTGTTTAGAGCCTCGGTTTGTGTAAACAAATTTTTTTCCATCAGTTTCAAATTATATTGTATGTTTTATTTCTTTTTCTTATGAATTTTCTTGTTGTATGTTTTATTTATTTTTCTTATGAATTTTCTTCTTGTCTGACATTATTCATATGATCTAGTTCAAAAACATGTACTGCGAGTTAATTTCTCTTCTGCTGATATGTATAATTATGTATGGGAGTTCTGTTCAATCGAGTTTGTTATGGAGATTTTGTGTAGGAATGATTTAACCACAGAAAGGAAATTAGGCAGGATCCTTCGAATACATTTCCCTTCTGATATAATTACTCTTTCAGGAGCCACTTGCACTTAAGGAGAGAAACCCTGATAAATGCATTTGGGAAACAGCATTGCATCCAGAGATTTTCATGCGGTGATTGACTTGGACAAGAACTATGTGCTGATCGGAAAGAAGAGAGGATTGCCCTCAAGATGATGGTGGTCTCTGACAGAGTAAGAAAAACCATGGAAGAATTCAGAGTGAATGGTGTCATAAACGAGGCAACATGAGTGGAGGAATTCAGGGAGTTATATGTCATAAATGAGGCTCATATACTTCACGGAATCAAGTTCAAGGCCGAGGTTATCAAAGTCATTCTGACAGAGCGAGAAAAACCATGGAAAGAGACAGAGTCAGAGTGAAGGGTGTCATAAACGAGGTTCAAGCCCAGGTTTGTTCCTTCTCTCTATTTTGCATATATATAAACGAGGTTCAGGCCAATTAAAATGTCAATGTTATATTATGTAGAAGCTGAGCTTGACAACTGAGAAAATCAGAATTAGAGGTATGTTGTTTTCTGGCGTTCTCCCCTGTTGGGAAATTCAGTTGTGGCCAATTGGAGCCAATTGGAGTCAATCTGATTTGTGTCAGTTATGTTTTTTCATCAGTTTGCAACCATTTGGATTCTTCACAGCTTGTGTGATTCTTCACGGCCTGTGTGAGTTTCAAATACTATTTGTTAGCAGTTACTTTGTTAGTGCACAAAGTTTTATCTGCAGGAGTGTATATATAACTCCTGATTAAATTTTTCCAACTTTAAATCTTTTAAGAGGAGTCCCCATGCAATTATGTCTAGCTTAATTGCATGAATAGTATCACGCACAGGGGATCACACAGGGTATCACTCTGTTCGTCTGGAATTACAATTTCGAAGGATTGCAAAAACAAAGTTAATATTTATTAATGATTTTACAAAATGCACTTGGGAAAAGGCACAAAGAATTTAGCATCCCTTTTCATACAATTCAGATCGACTCACTTTAGTTCGACTTCTTTATTAGTACTTTCTTCTTAGGCCAAACATCTTGTTGCCTATAATGTTCCAATTTTGTGTTAATCCAGACCTTTTAATGAGTTTTATTTGCACCCAAAAAAAATTGGTAACTCTGCAACTGACTTCATTAATAACTGATTATCAATATTAGAAATGATCTCTAATATTATCTTTAACGACTCTTCTTGATTGCCATTATCTACTAGTTCTTCGGTTGTCAACTGTTTTCTAAGAACAGTACTCAGTTTCTTAAGAACAGTACACCTATTTCTTTAATTTTGTTCTTTTTGCCAACTATTCTTCACAAAGATATGTTGATTCTGTTAATTCTATTAGCTTTTCTTTGCAGCGCTATGGACATGTAAGTTTAGCATTTTACATCTCCCTTTCTTCCTTTCTATTTAATAGTCATGTCACCTTACCTTTGGCTGCTCCAATTCAAGCTTCTCATTTAAGAATCAATATCGATTAGTACATGCTTGTGAAAAATAACATTAAAACTATTTAAAATGAAATGATTTGGCGACAAAAATGAATGACTACACATTTATATTTCATAACCTGATTCATGATTGAGAAGAATACATCCAATCTCTTTATTATGGTGTTGTCTTCTTGCCCATGATTCATCCTTCAACTGGTTCCTATTTTAGGTTCAGTGCACATTTGATTAAGAATTTTTTTAAATAAAAACAATTAAGAGGAAAGAATGAATTATTTGCACAAATTTCATTTGGATTCATGATAGTATTGAATTCATTTGTTCATGAATTTACAAATGTTTTAATAATCTTTACCTAAATTTCTATAGGGCTATAAACATTTGAAAAGACAACTAATTCTCTTTATTATATTTTTAGAAAAATATGAAATTTATAATGAGTTTGACAAATCGCCATACATTTAGTTAGCTGTTTAAAATTTTACAATTTTTTCAATAATCTATTTTACCTTAAATCTTTTTGAACCATAAACAATTGAAAGTGCAAAATTCATTTTCACTTTACAAATTTTCTGGAACATATCAAATTTTACAATATGTTTGAAGGATCATCTGTGAGACTGACTCACAGGTGGTTGTGAATTTATTGCATAATAGGAACCTTGTGCATGTGGATTGGCATTTGGCTCTAGTTATTCAAGAGATCATTCAATTATGCAATTCTCTGGATTTTGTGTCTTTTATGCATATCCCTCGTGAGTGGAACGGTGTGGCTGATTGTCTAGCTAAATGGGCCTCTGAGCAAGGGCCGGCTTGGAATATTCTTGATCATAGGATGCTTCCCCTTGATTTATCTCAAATGCTGTTTCAACTTGTGGACCAGGATAAAGCTCTGTAGTTTTCTTTGTTTCTTGTGTTGTTTAGCTCTCTTTGATATTCAATAAAAATTTTACCTCTCTTTTAGCAAGGATAGTTGTACCTTTTAACTTTTTATTCTATAAGACAAAGACATGATTCTTCTACATTCCTTTCATGTTCAGTTCAAGCTACATTCTATATACCATCGTTTTTGCAATTAAAAAAAATCTATGTTTTATCTTCTTATAACTGCTTAATCCTTTGATGTACAGACTTCAGAGTTCCATCATGTATTAATGGAACCATCAAAGACTGTTATAATCATTGTTTTTCAACCTTTGGCCAGTCATGGGAATCTCTGAAATCCTCTAATTTTTGCTTTCTTGCCATGTCCTCAGAATAAGTTTTCAATGCAGAAGTAATTTTATCTTAGCTCCAACATCACTCTGGTAATTTTGCTAAAAACTGAACTTTGCTTCCTACTCATTTTCCTAAACTTTTCCTTTGATGAACTTGAAGTTTTTGTATATATGTATTATCATGTTGTTTTATATTATATTGGTGGTCAACAAAAATCATTTCTTTGGGTGCTAAAGTTGTTTAAAGTTGTTTGAAGGCATTGTTTGAAAATTGATTATTTAAACTGTGCAAGCTTCTGTTTCTAAAAAATCTGATTTTTTCTTCTTAATTTATCTCATAAGTTGACTCAACTTATGGACCAGGATAAAGCTCTTTAGTACTCTTTATTTCTTTTGTTGTTTTGTTCTCTTTGATATTCAATAAAAAATTTACACCTCTTTTAATTTAATTTAATAGATTAAAATAGTATTTATTTAGATTAATTCTGATTTATGTCTGATTACGCAGATCAACTTATATTGGGTGAATATCAGATGACACCAATAATGGTGTGATAACTGAGTTCGATCTTGAACCATTTGACAAAATGCTTGTGACAATAACTTCAGCAGCAGGGGACTCCTTTGAAAAAACTGGTAAGATTAAATCTCTCCATGTTTTTGTTCTATTGAGTTTTAAATCAATCAAATCTGCTATTTATGATGTTGTTTATGATTGGGAAAATTCTGTAGCAAAGGTATTTCCATACAGTTAAATTTGACAGTAAGATGGAAATATAAATGCGGTTTTCATTAACCAAATCAAGGTATTGAAATCATAATTTTTGTGTTATTATGAGTTTTTGTTGAATCTAAGAAGTGGTGATTGAAGTTTCTTTATGATGATCCAATAAGTTGTTTTTGGGTCTATAGAAGTTTGTTGTGAGTTGTGAAATCTTCTTCCTTATCATTATTGCATTTGTTTAAGAATTTACAAATGGTCCTAGTTGATTATAGGCATAACTCTATTAGAATTAACAAAACATTAATTGTGTGATCAATTAAATTGTTAAATTAATATGAATTCATAAAATTTGATTGCATTCACTCATCATTCACCACGTTTATATCTAATTACAATGTAGAAGAGAACTTTCAGAATTAGTTGATGTATTTATAAATCATAAATGATCTAAATTAATCAAAATTGAAGCATCACATGTCATAACAAAATATACCTTTTCAAAATTTTATTCACCCTTAGAATACATCGATATTATCTTTAACAAACTATTATTTTGAAAGAGTAAAAATCCAAAAAATACAACAGATTTGTGGGAGAGAATATGTGTTTTTCAAACAAGCTGATCTATTTTAAACCATCCTTTATAGTTGCCTTGGCATGACACAACTACACATAAAATACCATTTCCTTTGATCTCTCTACTTCAAATTAAAAAATATCAAAGGTTCCTTCCATTTCCCCACTTAGATTCAAAGATCCCTTTCATTTCACCAATTAGATTCCATTCCCCACATACCACTATTTGATTCTCCAAATCATTTTTTGAAAATATTAAGAAACCCTTTTGTTTCCCCAATTCAATTTCATTCCCTTTTCTAAGCATGTAGAAGCATGCTTCAATAGATGATTTGTCCATTCATCTTTCAAAGTTAGCTAAGGGTATATGTACAAGCGTACTTAAAAAATTTTGGATGCTTGGGTACTTATTCTTTTGAATCATTTTATTGGTTTTGATATTATATTTAGTTTAATTTACTCATCTCTCATGTTGTTATGCAGGCACTCCATTCTCAGGGGCATCGACATTCATTAATGTTGTACTCCATTCTTAGGGTTATGTACAAATCCATGTGGGTGTATGAGTGCTACTCTTAGAGATGGCATGATTAGGACTCTAGAGTTCAAGTTCTATATTGAGGATCATGCAAACCTTGATAACCTCTCTCAGATCTTCAATAGGTAGATGTTTCTATTCCACATGCTCAATTTAATTTTGCACGCAAGCTTGATCATGTACTTTTTTGGGTACTTTCTCAATGGGTATTGAATACTTTCAAGCTTACTGAAGGGATTTTGGTGCACTTATTTTTTTGAATAGGATAAGCAAATTCACTGGGGTAATTACTGGCAAGAATTTCATGCAAGAATTTCATGGAGTATCCTCAAATTACACTTAAAATGGAGATTCCTCTCCTTCAAGAACTCACGTGTTAGTAAAAAGTACATTTTGAATAAAGTGGGAACCTCTAGATTACTGGAAAATGTGGAGGAAAATGCTGCAAGGATCACCATGTCAAATATGGACAAGCAAGTCGAACAAATGTTGAACAAGTTTCATGAAACAAGGTTGAGAGCTCATAGTTTATTCTCTTAGGTGCATGCATCATGCATAAAAGTTGGGGAAGAAGAGTTGAGAACTGCCCAATTAAATAGAAATAGTTGAGAATTGCCCAATTAAATAGAAATAGGAAAGAATTGGAATGGGGAGGATCGTAGAACATTGTGAAATATTTTTAGCCATAATTTTTGAGCCTGTAGAGATGTTATGTTAGACTAGAAGGTGATGCCATTTTCAGCAACAAAAAATTGATTAAAGAGTTGTGGAGTTGGATGAGAATGTTATTCTTTATAGCTTGCTTACTTGTTGCTTCCTTTATGATTTGTTTAGGGTTTATTGCTAAAATTTTGGTGATTAAGGTCAAGTTGGTTGCACCTCTTCCTTGGTGCTATCATTCGGTCATATATTTCCAAGCACACACCATTATTTTTAATATAGGATTGAATGGTATTAAAAAGGAAAGAACTCTAGCTAGCTTGGCCCCATTCACTTAAAGTCAAATTATACACCCAAAACAAATCATAAAGGAAACAAAAAGGAAGGTACAAGGAATCACATTCTCATCCAACTCCACAACTCTTCCTTAAATTTTTTGTCACTAGAAATGACATCGTCTTCCATTATAGCATAACATCTCTAGAGGTTCAGAAATTTTGGCTGAAAACATTTCTCAATATTGTTCGCTCATCTTCATTCCAATTCTTATTTAATTCTATTCAATTGGGCATATATTGGCTCTTCTTCCCCATCTTCTATGCATAATGTGTGCACTTGAGAGAATAAACTATGATCTCTTAACTCCGTTTCGTAAAACTTGTTCAAGAGTTGTTCAACTTGCTTGTCCATGGTTGACATGGTGATTCTTGTAACATTTTTCTCCTCATTTTCTAAAAAATCATGAGCTTCCTTCTCTATGTAAAAGATACCTTTTATTTTTCTACTAACACATGGCTTTTGAAGGTTACACTCAACATAAGATTCTTCTACTTCACTAGAGATGCCATGGAGTATCTTCAAATTATGCTCTCTGGCATAGATGTTATCATTGCTTCTGGAAATTCAAGTCCTCCAATTTTTCATGACCTATTTAGAGTTTTAATTATACACCATACTCTTGTTTATGACTTTATGTAAGGGATGGAATGGTCAACATTCATAGAAGCTTTTGAAAGTGAAGGCCACCTAGTTAAAAGCTCGAAGATCATTGCTCTTAAATGGGGTTGTGGTGATGATGATTCGGTGTAAACAAAATGAGATTATGCCTCACCAAAGCATTAGATTGATCATCAAATATTCTGTGATCGGGCTATAAATTTGGCATGTGTATTTTCTAATTGAAAGTACTTTATGCATATTTATCTCTTTTTCTCCTCTGAAGTATATATACGCCCTTGGTTGTGTGGTGATTTATCTCTTTTGAATTTTTGTATTTGGTCTGTTCAACTTCATTACTACTTTAGAGATTTGGTTTCTACCTTTTTGATCTATATTAGTAGATAGGTTCATCCTTTCTTTGTTGTTCTCTGGCATTCTCTAGTGTGACAAAGTCCTCTTGTTTAGAAATTCAGTGTCCTTCATGTCCACTATCTAATTTGTGTTAGTTATGCTTTATAGTCAACAATTATTGAGCATTCTTCATTAGGGTTTGCAAATGCCATTTGTCCTCTTATCTAACCAAATGGGTTCTTCATAGTTGTTCTATTATATAGCTCAAGACTATTATGTTTGTATTAAGCTTTTTTTGTTTCTTTTCCAATGTTAGGGTCTAATAATAGGGTTTTATGCTATTGCTTTCTCCCCTAGCCATTTACCATTTGTGCTACCCATGGAATCAAGGGTATAATGGAATTTGTAAGTCACAAAATCTTTGATGTTTTTTATATTGGGCTTTTATTCCAATTTATAGTTTTGGGTGTGGGCTTGGTTTACTATAGGTGCATGTATGAAAACTTCAAATACACCAAGCCATTTAAAATCATCTTATTTAAGTTCATGTCAAATGTCAATGTTATATTCTGTAGAAACTAAATTCAATAATTGATTTTTTGTGTGGAGTTTGATAACTTTATTAGTGATATGAATATCAGGATTTAACTGTGTGATTTTGAGTCAAATGGGGTTGCAAGCTTTGGGTTTAACTAGGGAGGAAACTCCGTAGTTAAGTGCGCTCGAGCTGGAGTAGTACTGGGATGGGTGACCTCCCGGGAAGTCCCGGTGCTTCACCCCTTTGAGCATCACCTAGATCCAATGAGTGCTA
This sequence comes from Cupressus sempervirens, assembly GCA_028749045.1. NCBI lineage: Eukaryota > Viridiplantae > Streptophyta > Pinopsida > Cupressales > Cupressaceae > Cupressus > Cupressus sempervirens. Next base: position 793,943,700 of record CM053786.1, read on the forward strand.
AGTGTTCCATTTATTCTCATGAGAGATGGATTCATGTTGAATCACTACTCATGAAACATGGGTCATCGAGTTTGACTCAAAATCACACAGTTAAATCCTAATATTCATATCACAATTTGACTAGCTGTGGAAATTATCTCCTACTTATCAACTTTATTAGTATAAAAACATTTTAGTACACATGTTATAGTTGTGGATTTGATTTTTTGTGTGGAGTTTGAAAAGTGCCCTTTGCAAGTTACTTTACTAGTCTATAATTTTTTTTCTACACATGTAAAATTAAGAGTGTATATAGAACTCCTAATTAAATTGATCCAATTCAAAGGATAATTGAAATTTAAATTTTTTAAGAGGAGTTCCCATACAATTATGTCTAGCTTAATTATTTCACCTCCTGTCTCTATGTATACCAAGGCATGAATAATATCACATCTATGGGATCACACAGGGTATCACTCTGGTCATCTAGAATTATAATTTCCAAGGATTGCAAAATGAAATTTAATTTCAATTTTAAAATTTATTAATGGTTTTACAAAATGCACTTCAGCAAAGGCACAAAGGATTTAGCATATCTTTTCATACAATTTTGATCGATTCACTTTAGTTCGACTTCTTTATTGGTACTTTCTTCTTCGTACATCAAACATCTTTTTTCCTATAATGTTCCAATTTTTGTGGAAAAATCCATACTTTTTAATGGGTTTTATTTCCACCCAAGGAAATTTTGGTAACACAACTACTCAGGTTTCTTTGTCTGCTACTGATTTCATCAATAACTAATTACCAAGATCAGAAATGAGCTCTAATATTATCTTGAATAGTTCCTCTTGATCGCCATTATCTATTACTTCTTTGGTCGTCAACAATTTTTTAAGAATAATACTCCTATTTCTTTGATTTCTTTCTTTTTAGTAACTATTCTTCCTAAAGATAGGTTGATTGTGTTAATTCTATTAGCTTTTATTTGTAGCACTATGGACCTATAAGTATAGCTTTTTACATTATTAGAAATCCCTTTCTTCCTTTCTCCTTAGTAGTCATAGCACCTTGCCTTTAGCTGGTCCAATTCAAGCTTCTCATTTCATAATCAATATCAATTAATCCATGCTTGTGAAAAGTAGCATAAAAACTATTTAAAATCAAATGATTTGGTGACAAAATTGAATGACTACACATTTATGTTTCCAAAGCCCATTCATGATTGAGAAGAATATATGCAATCTCTTTTATGGCATTGTCGTCTTGCCCACAATTCATCCTACAAATGGTTCCCCTTTTAGGTTCAATATCAATTAATGCACATTTGATTTAGAATTCTTTAAAAGCAAAACAATTAAGAGGAAATAATGAATTATCGGCACAAATTTCTTTTGAATTCATGATAGTGTTGGATTCATTTCTTACAGAGTTTACAAATGTTTCGATAATCTTTACCTAAATTTCTATAGGGCTATAAATATTTGAAGGAGAAAATTAACTCTCTTTGTTATATTTTGAGAAAAACATGAGATTTTATAACGGGTTTGACAAATGGTTTATAGATTTGGTTTTAGCTGTTCAAGATTTTACAATTTTTTCAATAAGCCATTGTACCTCAAATCTTATTGTTCCATAAACAATTGAAAGTGCAAAATTAGTTATCTAACTAATATCACAATTATCAACCTTAATAAACATTAACCATATGAGTAATATAATTAGAAACCACAACAAGATACTCATATATGTTATCTAGGGAAACCCTTGATGAAAGGGAAAACCTTGGTGGGGATGGCACCCACAAGATGATATACTAATATAAATATTTCTTGTTAGAGGATGGACCCTGTTAGGAGTCTATAACAATATTTAGTAAATATTAGTCCCTATTAGGAGACTTTGAATCCCTACTAGGAGATTCCAACCCTGTTAGGAGTTGCGCCAACCCTGGTAAGAGTTGCAGAAGACAGATAGACTCGCTATCCAAACAGCTTCAGGGGCAAGACCAATGAACCCATTGTCCAAATGATCTTTGTATTATTCCTTGCAAAATAATAGAAATGAATAGTACTACTCCTTCCTCTTTCTCTATCCTATTAATGAGACTTCTGCTTCTTCTGATCTTGTAACCAAATTACAAATTTTGCATCCAATAATCTCTTGGATCGCTTACTCACATTTTCCAAACACTATGGTCCTTTTTGCACTTTGCATAGAACATACACTTAACACTTACATTGCAATCAAGGAAAACATCTTTCCTTTATACCATATCTTCAAAATAATTTTTTGAGTCAGTCTTGAGACTTTCCAATTAACTATAATAAGATAGTTAATTAATCCATAATTACAATAGCATTGTCGGCTCATAGTCTATACAACTTTTCATGCATGTGATACTAGGGCTTGCACACTTGCAAATTTCATCACTATACTACCTTTTGTCACCGACTGACAACACAACTCCAAAATATATCATTGTTAGAAGATATAATACAAACATCAAAAACTTCTTCTCACGTACTCCTCTACTTTGCTTTCTGTAAATTAGGCATATTTTCCATACATCTTTGACTTACTTATTGTGCATTAAAGTTCGACATCAGGGCATAGTATAGAACATGTCCATGACCACACATCACTAGATAATCAAAATATTGTTTGTACAACTATCATCTCTGTGTGCTACTTTGTTAGTCTTCAAAGACTTACTGCTATGTTGACATCAATGACAAAAACATTCATGAATGCAACATGTCAATACTGTCCAATGCTTAAGATACTCTCCCAAGGAATATCATCAACATTCATGCTAACACTAGAGTCCTTTGACAAGGCCACTCCTAACAATGTGATTAAATCATCTAACCAGGTCACATTTAACAATGTGTATTATAACCTTTAACAGAGTTGGCTCCTAATAGAGCTCAATTCAAAAGAGTGAAAAAATTGGTCATTTTTCCCAAATTAGATTTCCACATTAATTTTGTTTATCAATATATAATAGAAAGTGAGTGACAATAGAAAAAGAAGAATAGATAATGTTTAATTTTTTTATCATTCAAGTGGTACTTATGGACCTTGAGTAACTGATTTGCTCCCCCTCTTAGTTATTTAAATATTCTAATAGGACCTAGATCCATGTCCATTGCTTGGTCCAACATCACTTTGGTAATTTTGCTAAAAACTGAACTGTGCTCCCTATTCATTTTCCTAAAAGTTTTCCTTTGATGAACTTGGATATTTTTGTATTTATGTCCTCAATTATTACATTAAACCCACATTACTTTATTCTTTACAGTAGAATCCTTGAAATAAGAGTTTATTATATGATTACAACTAACCAACAACTGCTATGGACCTATGCAATCTTTCACATATTGATGAAATACTTTATTGAAATTAGAGAAATTTGAACATTAATGCACAAGAAGGAAAATAATCAAGAACTGAGAAGAATCTCAGATGAAGGGAGAAAAAAATGGACACTAAACTGTTGAAGCTAGAATTGGAAACGATGTTGTATTTTCATTATGTTATCAATAATGATCAAATTCTTTCTGTAGGCCTGATTTTGTGACATGGAATTAACTTGAGAAATGAAATAATGAACAAGTTCTTTCTCTAGGCCTAATTTTTTAGGTACTTGTTTTGATCTCTACCTATTTACTCAATCCACCTTATTGAGCACATTAAAATTCTTGAGTTCTGATGTTTGCACTTACAAGACACTAAATGTTTAGGGCTATCAACACCAACATAATTCCCTCAATAAAACTTCCTCAAAGCAAGCCGCCTGAAAGAAATATATATATACACCATTACTTGTGAGGTGATTTATCTATTCTGAATTTTTGTATTTGGTGTGTTCATTACTAGTTTGGAGATTTTATTCATCATTTCTGCATCTTTTATTAATATCAACAGATAGGCTCATTGAATATTCAGATGCATTCATCTTTTCTTTCTGAGAGGTTTTTAGACCATAGGAAAGTTAGAGTTTTTTTTTTTTTGGTGTTCTTTACTGTGACTAAGGCTTCTTGTTTAAAAATTCAGTTCTCTCTCTATTGGAATTTTTAATTTGTGTCCAATATGTTTTCTCATCAGGATTTACACCAAATGAATTCTTCATAGGCAAGGAATAAATACAGATAGTGTGAGTCTCTCTCCTCTCTCACTCTCTCCCTCTTTCATGTTTGTTTTTCTATTTCTTTTATGATATTATGTAGGGTTTGATGTTTTTTATTTTTCCCTGGCTATTTACCATTTGTGTTGCCGATGCAATCAGGGGTGTATGGACTTTGTTTTGCATTATTCTGTTCGGTGTGGGTTTGATTTTATTTAGTTGCATGAGTGAAAACTTCAAATGTACCAACCCAATTGAAGCTGAATTTGATAACTGATTTTTGTGTGGAATTTGAAAAGTGCCCTTCTGAGTCTAACAAAAACTAGTTTTAGCGGTAACTTTAGTAGTCCACAAAGTCTTCTTTGCACATATAAAATTTAGGAGTGTATATCCTGATTAAATTGATCCAATCAAGAGGATAACCAAAGTTTGGTTCCTCCTCATTCAACTATATCTTGGGCCTTAGTAATGTCTAACTTAATGAGATGAATAGTATTAGAAGTGTATATGGAACTCCCAGTTAAATTGATCGCCAACATTTAGTTCCTTTAAGAGGAATTTCCATGCAACTGTATCATGGGGCTTAATAACGTCTAGCTTAATTACCACACAGAGGGTATCACTCGGTTCCTCTGGAATTACAATTTCCAAGGATTGTAAATTCAAGGTTGTCAATTAGAAACCAATATGGATTAAAGCATGTCTGTGAAAAGTAGCATTAAAACTCTTTAAAATTAAATGATTTGGGTGAAAAAATAAATGACTAAATATTTATAATTCTAATCTCCATTGATGATTGAGTAGAACATATCCAATCTCCGTTGTCTTTTTGCCTACAATTTGTCCTAGCAATGGTTCCATATTAGATTCAATATCAATTACTGCACATTTTATTCAGAATTCTTTGAGATCAAAATAATTAATAGGCAAGAATGAATTATCATCACAAATTTCTTTTCAATTCATAATATCGTTGAACCTACCAGTGACCCGTTTAAGCACCTCAGATTTTTAAACCGGAAAATAAAACATTTGAAGTATGAGCTAGATGGGGGTATGGATCCGGTTGATCTTGCTATATGCAATTGTCTCAATTTTCATCTTCAAGATGGGGCTGTAGCTCAAAGGTTTCCTTCTATGTCTAAGCAGCTTCAACATCAGAGGAAGGGTCGGGTAAATCGGGTTGGGCATTGGACTCCTCCTCCCTATGGAGTTCTGAAAATTAACACTAATGGTTCTTCCCGAGGGAATCCAGGCCCTGCTGGTATTGCGAGAGTGGCTCGTTGTAGTTCTGGTGATGTTAAATTCTTTTTCTTAGTTTATAAGGGTGATTTCACTAACAATCTCATAGAAGCTCAGGCTATTTTATATGCTGTGGAACAGTGTTGCTTGCAGAGATGGCATAAGATTATCCGAATTTGATTCCTAGGTGGTGGTGAACTTGCTTTCTTCACAAGAGCTTGACAATGTTAGTTGATAGCTGGCCACTGTTGTTAATCAGATTATTCTTTTCTCTACCTCTTTTCAATTCATTAGGTTCACGTATATTCCTCGTGAATGGAACAGAGCTGCTGATTGTTTAGCCAAGTGAGCTTCTAGTCATGATCCGAGTTGGAATATTATGGATAGGAGGCAACTTTCCTTTCAGATGGTGCAAGAATTTGATGATCTTGTTGCTCAGGATCGAGCTCCTTGTTGAGCTCTCCTTCTTGTATTCCTTTCTGTCTAAATAAATTTTTACCCCTCTTTTTTCATCAAGGTAAATTCAAGTATGGAATGATGATATCAAAAGTATTAAGTTAGGAAGTATTTGATTTATCATAGCAAAATACTATAATTAGGAAAGTTAAGCTCCGGAAAAAAAAAATTTGAAGTAGTTTGGATAACTGCCAAGAATCAGTTCTATGTTCTTGGTTAAAATATTTTGGTGAGATACATTTTTCTATATGTGTGAGAAGCCAATCCTGACTGCAAGGAGTTGAAAACAAAATTCCCTCTGTGGAAGAGAAATAAATCTGTTTTGCATAATCTAAAAGCTTCCTTGGAAACGATTGTCTTGGTTTCAAATTCTGCTTTATTATTGTTTATAGCAGCACCAATCGGGTTGCGCATTACCATATTGTCTTATTTATTATTGGTCAAGAAAAATCATTTCTTTGGGTGCCAAAGTTGTTAGAAGACCTTGTTTGGAAATTGATTATTGAGTAAGGATTAGCAGATTCTTGCTTTAAAAATTATGTTTTTTAACATCAGTATTCTTGCTAAAAGGAAACTGTTCCTACTTTCGAAATTACACATTATGCAGATTTTGGGAGTTGCCATATTTTAATGGGCTGAAATGGTATCTATTTGGAAACGTAAATTATATTCTGCTTTGGATTAATTCTGATTTTAGTGCATGTGATGTATGGTATTTTAGATTTTAATTTATTGTTTACCTTGGAGTCCATATAAAAAAGAAAGAATTAGATGTTCCAGTGATTTATTCAAAAGTAAATATTAGTCAAAGAGATGACTAATTGAGGGAAGAGATTTATGTCTGATTATGTAGATGAATGTTGTGATAATAGAGTTTGATCTTGAATCATTTGACAAAATGCTTGTGAAGATAACTTCAATAGTAGGAGACTCCTATGAAAATGCTATTTATGAATGGGGAAAGTCTATAGCAAGATGCAAATATAAATGTGTTTTGATTAACTATTTCAGTACATTTGTAAAATCAAAGGAAGTGAAAATCATAATCTTTGTATTTGAGTTTTCTTTTAAATCTAAAAAGTGGTGATTAAAGTCTCTTTATGATGATCCAATAAGTTGTTTTTGGGCCTGTTGTAAAGAAGTTTGTTGATAGAGGTAAAATTAATAGCTCCTAGATTTTATATTGGGTGTTGTGAAATCTGCACTTGTTTAAGAATTTACAAATGGTCAAAGTTGGTACTAGACACAATTTTATTAAAATCAACCAAAAATTAATGGTTTGATCAATTATATTTGTTAAATTTATAGGAAAATATTGGGTTTGATTGCACTCACTCATCATTCATTATGTTTATATCTAATTACTATGTAGAAAAGTTTCAAAATTACTTGACTTGTTTATAAATCATAAATGATAAATTAACCAAAATTGAAACATTGCCTGTAACAATAAAATATACCTTCTGAAAATTTAATTCACCCTTAGAATATTACCTTCAATACACGATCTATCTATTCATAGTTAGTTTGGGGTATGTACAATCACTATTTTATTAATTTTTATATTGTGTTCACTATGATTTACTCATCTCTCGTGTTGTTATGAAGGCACTCCGTTCTTAGGGGTATTGACATTAATTAATATCATACTCTATTCAAGTTATATGTTGAAGATCCTCCAAACCTAGATAACCTCTCTAAGATCTTCAATAGGTAGATGATTCTATTCCACATGTTTAGTTTTATTTTGCATGCAAACTTGATCATGTACTATTATGGATACTTGCTCAATGTGTATTGAATATTTTAAAGATTATTGAAAGGATTTTGGGTGCACTTATTTTTCAACAAGACAAGTAGATTCACTAGGGCAAGCAAGAATGCAATGTAGTATCCTCAAATCACACTCAAAATGGAGATTCTTCTCCTTCAAGAAGTCGTGTTTTAACAAAAAAATAAATAGTGTGCTTTAAATAGAGCGGGAACCTCCAAATTTGTAAAAAAAAATAAGAAGGAAAATGTTACAAGAATCACCATGTTAAACATGGACAAGCAAGTTGAACAACTATTGAATAAGTTTTATGAAACAAGATTGAGAGCTCATAGTATATTCTTTCAAGTGCATGTGTTATGTATAAAAGTTAGGGAAGAAGAGGTAGGAACTTCCCAATTAAATAGAAATACGAAAGAATTGGAATGGGGAGGAGCATACAATATCGAGATAAATTTTTAGCCAGAATCTCTGAGCCTCCAAAGATGTTATGCTTCACCAGAAGGTGATGTTACTCCAAGGATAAGAAACTTGTGGAAGAGTTGTAGAGTTAGATAAGAATGAACATTTTAAAATGCCTTGCTTCCTTTTTGTTGCCTTTATGATTTGTTTGGGGTGCATTATTTTTCTTTTGACGATTGTGACCAAGTTGGCTGCAGTTCTTTGCTTGGAGCTATCATTCAATCTTATATTTCTAGCCACACAAAAATATTTTCAATATAGGACCAAATGATAGCACCAAGGAAAGAACTCTGGCTAGCTTGGGCCCTATCACTTAAATGGGGTTGTGGTGATGATGATCTAATGCAAACAAAATGGGGTTATGGTTGACCAAAGCATTAGATTGATCACCGAATATTCTATGATTGGGTTATAAATTTGGCATGTGGATTTTCTACTTGAAAGTACTTTGTGTTGGGCCACAATGAGTATGCATGTTAGGCAATTTTAGGTGATGGAGATCTATTGTATTTATGGGTTAAGGGTCAAAAACTGGGCCTCAAGATTGCATGTAATTCTTATGGGTAAGACATTAAAAATCTCATAAATAATGCCAAGACATTACATTTAGAAAAATTTTATGGTTTAAAATCTCTATTTAGAAATAATGATAAGAAACCCTTTGTTTAATTGAATTGATTTAATTTTAATGGTTGTTCAAAAACATATGATATTCATAAGTCTATTTAGAAAGTTTAGGTAATTCAAATTTTGTGTTTCTTGGTTTAATGTCAAAATTTGGAGCTCATGACTACTTGCAATTTCTTATATAGGTAAGACATTTAAAATCCTAGAAATATTGCCTAAACATAATCTTTAGAAAAAACATATGGCTTAATCTCTTTCTAGAAATTTGATTATAAGAAACTCTTATTTGTTTGATTGATTTAACTATAATTCTTGTTCAAAATCATATGATAGTCATAAGCATAGTGGACTGGTTTATGTACTATGGATTGATTGTTTTAAAATATAACAGAATAATTATTACATAAATGATCCTAAGAATAATTATGTTTAATATTAAACAAAAGTATCTTATTCCAAATACACAAACAAAAAAATGCTTCAGCAAAAGTACAAATCTTATAAAAGAAACAAGACCCAACCATTATCCATATGTTGCATGTTGTGAAAATTCTAGCATACTAGCATGCTTCAATCTTGAGGCAATGACTGATAGGTTTTCTCCTCAATTAAAACATATAATTATTTCTTCAAATTGTCACATACTTTTACAAATGCATAGAGATAACAAATTTAGAGTATTAGCATAAGAAAAAAATTAGACGTCACTGAGGAAGACATTCATCATTGTCATGCCCAAAATTTTAAGGGAAAGAAAAAACACAACTTTAAAAAAAATAAAAATAAACTAAGCTTACTAACATTCTAAAAATTAACAAGTTACATTTCAGAAACAACTAGTTATGTGTTTCAAGACACACCTTCCCTAGGTTCTCGAGGAACTATTATGATTCCTATGCATCTTGAATGTTATTATGTAACTCATGGGCAACTCCCTAGTGGTTGAATTAGAATGTGTAACATTACTTCTTAAGTACAATCAATATGCTATAATCCAAAACACAATTCTACTTCTTACTAAAAGAATATTCATATGTCCTAGTCATGATTGATATAAAAAATTTTGAGACACATCTCATCAAGGCTTGCATCAATGAAATTACTAGCATTAGGATTCACTTGGACAATATATTGATAGAACATTGGCAAAAATAATGTACCCTTCCTTGCATCAATTTATATCCAAATTATAAAATACACTTCCTTATTCATTGGTTACGAAATGATAAGAAATAGGTTCATCTTGAATGATTAAGCTATGAAAAAGGAATAAATATAGAAGTTGTTTTGAGAGGTTTTGGAGTGACTAGGGCATGACAACAAGGTTTTTTGGTAAAAAATTGAGATTGCTTTGATCCTGGTTCAACATTTGTTTGTTGGGCTCTTATGGCCACGAGTGGGGCCTCCAGGAGTCTCATTCTTGCTGGAGCCTCTAGTTGTGATGGATCTTCTCCCAAGGTGAGGTCACAGGAGAAGGAGCCATTTTATGTTAGTGAGTGCCAAAAGTTAAATAAAGTTAATGGTTGCTTTTTGCATAGTCAGGATCACCCTGTCCTGGTTATTCCTCCAGAAGCAGTAATGGAAGATGTGTACTATTTGGCCACACATGCATTGATATGCAAGTTTCTTGGTATACAGATTTCCCTGTTGGCTCTGGAAGCTTGGATTCGCCATTCATGGCAGGTGGAAGGTGATGTAGATATTATGCAGGCTAGTAATAACTACTTTTTGGTGAATTTCTCTTGCATGTTAGATTGGAACCATGTCTTTGAGGGAGGCCCATATTTTTATGACAGTGTAGGTCTTTTTGTCAAACCCTGGCATATGGGGTTTAATTCTGCTAAGGATCTTCCTTTGAGGGTTCCTATTTGGGTCCACCTGCCATAGCTTCCTTTGGAGTTCTGGTGCGAGGATATCTTGTGATAGATTGTTGTTGTGCTTGGAAAGCCAACTACTATAGCACATCAATCATTGGACAAAAAGGTTATTTCTTATGCTTGTACTTGTGTTGAAATTGATTTAAATAATCCTTTGCTAGATTCTTTAGAAATTTTCCTAGGCTCTTCTTCTCAAATCCAATAGCTAGACTATGAATCTATTCCCTTCTGTTGTTGCATATGTCATGCATATGGTCATTTACAACGTCAATGTCCTCAAGCCTCCAAAGGAAATGGTACCCTTGGTGGGTTCTCTGGCCCAAGGATGGCCAATAATGGTAAGGGGAATGGTCAAACTGTTAGTACTGGAAAAGGAAATGTTCAAACTGATAGTAAAGGAAAAGGGAAAGCTCAAATGAACACTTCAAGTCAGGGGCAAGGGCCATCCAGTACTATTGGTCCTGATAAGGATGGTTTTATCCAAACTCAATACCGTGCTAAGGGGCGGGGTCAAAAGCGATCTCATCTAGATCGGCAAGTGGACTCAGGGTTCAATTGTTTTGAGGCTCTTGACAACATGGTCATAGAAGAAGGTATTCCTGTAGAGGCTTAGTGTGCAACTATTGGCTCAGAGGGGAGGAGTTCTATTCTTAGTCACAACCAGGATTTTGTAGTTTAGCCATTGTCAGAGACTTTTATTGGCCTTGAGTCTAGTGCCCTTGTGGTTTCTCCTGCTCCTCAAAAAAAGGATGTTCTTTTAGTAGATTTGGTTAAAGATGTGTTTTCTTTTCGCAAAGTATAGGGATCTTCTCTTGCTTTGGGCCTGATGCAAAGATTATTCTCTCATGGAATGTGAGGGGGTTGAATAGCATCCCCAGACAAAAAGCTATTCACGAGCTAGTGGTTGATCATTCTTTGGATAACCTTTGTATCTAAGAGACCAACCTTTCAGTGGACTCCATGTTTAAATGTGCTCCTAAAATTTGGTTTCTAGGCCAATGTCAATGTGTTGGTGCTTTGGGGAGCTCTGGTGGTCTTGCCATTTGCTAGGATCTTAGGAAAGTTATGCCACTTTACTGGGTCTCTTGCCTCTCAGCTATCTCAGTGGTTGCATCCTCTCTAGAAATTGGAGAGATGATTCTTGTTACTAATGTGTATGCCCCTATTGATCTCCCTAGCAAGCTTAAACTCTAGGAACATATTAGACATGTCAGAATCTGTCATCCTTTCTTGCCTTGGATTGTGGCTAGAGATTTCAACTCTGTTCTCAATTTGGAGGAGAAGAGGGGTGGGTTGGCTCACTTGGGTCCTTCTTCTAAGCTTCTTCGACAAAATATTGATCTTTTACATCTCTCTAATGTCAAACCTCTCAATGGGCTCTTTACTTGGAACAATCAAAGGGTTGGAACTGATGCCATCTCAAAACGCTTGGATAGGTTCCTTGTTTCTTGCTTTTCGAGTTGTGGCTCTCTTTCTCTCTCTTCTGAAATTCTTGATTGGAGAGGTTCTAACCACTGGCCTATTAAGATCACAGCTAGTTATATTGCTATCCCCAAGAAGCCTCCCTTTAAGTTCCAACTAATGTGGCTTCGAGATTCTTCTCTTCATGACTTAATGGCTCATTGGTGGAGACAAGGAGGCCCTGCCTATGGCACTGATATGTTCTCCTTCTCTAAAAAAATTCAATATGTTAAAAGGAAGTTGAAGCATTAGAACATGAATTGTTTTGGTAATCTCCACATTATGAAGAAGAGGGCTCAGGATCGTCTTGATGTTATTACTAGGCAGATTTAGGATCTGGGTTTTCCTAAAGCTCTTGGCATAACAGAATCCCAAGCTTCTACTGATTTAGTTGAGTAGGATCTTAGAGAGGAAATTTATTGGAAACATAAGGCTTGAGTTGATTGGCTTTAGGAAGGGGACAAGAACACTGCTTTTTTCCATAAGTCTGTGCAAGCTCGACATAATAGGAGTTACATTTCTTCTCTTTCTACTTCTGATGGGATGCGTTTGACCTCTTCTCAAGCTATATCTAGGAAAGCTATTCAATTTTACTCTACTCTCTTTTTAGATAATTTACCTCTAGTAGAGATTGAGGAGAATACAATCATGTCTTTTATTCCCTCTGTTGTGACTAGGGAGATGAATGACTCTCTTATGAGGCCTATTAGTATGTCTAACTTGGAGGGGGTGTTCTTCAGCTTGCGGAAAGGCAAAGCTCTGGGGCCTGATGGCTTCCCTGTTGAATTCTTTCAGGAATTTTGAGATATTATCAATGATGACCTTTTGGATGTGGCTTAGGAGTCCTATTCCAACAAAGAAATGCTCTAAGCCTTGAATGCTACTTTCTTAGTGCTTATTCTGAAGAAGGAAGAGGCTAATCAGCTGGACTTCTTTAGGCCCATTGCTCTTTGTAATGTGGTCTATAAAATCATTACTAAGCTCCTAGTAGAGAGGCTTAAAGTTTGGCTTCCAATGGTTATCTCTAAGGAACAAGGGGGTTTTGTGGTAGGAAAACAAATTTTGGATGGGGTGGTTATTGCTTTTGAAGCTATTCACTCTATGTGTACTTCTAGGGAATGATCCATGTTCATTAAGCTTGATATGGCTAAGGCTTATGAAAAAGTCAATTGGGATTTCTTGTAGAAAGTTTTTCTAGCTTTAAGCTTCAAGCTGGAATGGGTTAGATGGGTTCTTAGCTATGTTACTACTCCTTCCTTCTTGGTCCTTCTCAATGGTGAACCGACGGAGCTTTTTGGGGCATCTAGAGGTCTTTTCTAGGGAGATCCCCTCTCTCCTTATTTGTTTACCATTATGGCTGAGGGACTTGGCAGACTTATCAAGTTTCATGTTTTCCGAAATTTGATTCAAGGATGGCAATGGGGAAATGGTTTGCCCACTTTTTCCCACCTCCAGTTTGTTGATGATATGACCCTTGCTAGGAGAGCTTGGATTCAGGAAGCTAAAGCCTTTCAGCTCACCTTGGATACTTATTTGGCTGCCTCTGGGTAGAAAATTAATGACCACAAGTCCTCTATTGTTTTCTTCAACACTCTTGAGCCTGTCTAGTGGAGGATTGCTAATATCCTGAAATTTCAAATTATGTCTCTCCCTCTAACTTACTTGGGAGTCCCTATTGTGGTGGATAGACAACATAGGCTTTTTTGGCAAAGCTTGCTTGAAAAACTTCAACAAAAATTCAATCATTAGACTCATAGGTGGCTCTCTACTATTGGCAGGGTGATACTTCTTCAATCAATCATTCAGGTCCTTCCCATATACAGAAGCATGGTTCAGGCTACCCTGGTGTATTTTCTTAAGGAATTTGATGCTCTCTCTCACCAATTTCTTTGGAGTGGCAATTTTCAAAATACCAAATGGAGCCTCATCAATTGGGATACTATTTACAGGCCAAAAAAGGAAGGAGGCCTTGGCCTTTATTCTACTATCTTGTGTAGTCAAGCTCTTGTTGCCAAGCTCTATTGGCACTGGTGTTCTAGTCAGTCTTAGCTTTGGGCCTGTATCTTGTCACATAAGTATTTACCTGGTGTTGAACCTTCAGATATTTCTAGGTTTTCTCTTGAGGGAAGAGGTTCTATCATGTGGAGTACCCTCAAGATTGGTGCTCACCTGGTGAAGAGAAGTTTATTTTGGATCTATAATAGAGACATTAAGGCTCTATTTTGGAGTGATTCTTGGAATGGGCATCCTCCTCTCTTATCCTCTCATCCACACTTGTAGTCTCTTTGTGAATTTTTCCTTTTTGTTGAATGGAATAAGGTGGCTCATTATAAGGAGGCTTATAATCTGGGCCTTGTTGTGGGTTACAGATAGAAGAATTCATTTGATTGGCCACTGGGTGGCTCTTTGGGGAATCGGTTGGAACTATCTCAGATATTGACTTCTAGGGAGTGCAGCTCTCTATAGGAACTTGATGTTTTGGCTTGGGGAGGTGCTTCTTCTGGCAAGTATTTTATTTCTTCAGGGTACCTAGTGCTGACGAAGCAACTTTTTGGCGAGGTGTAGGTCCCTTGGTGGAAGAAAGTTTGGAATAGTTTTTCATGGCCTAAGTGTAACTTTTTCCTCTGGATTCTGGTTTACAATCGATGTCTTACGTGGGAGAATCTCTACAAGCAATGCTTCTGGGGGCCTTCCATCTATGTTTTATGCCATGAAAGTGAAGAGACTGTTTCTCACTTTTTTTTCTAGTGCCCCTTTGTCAAACAGATTTGGCACTTCTGGTGGAATGTGTGGGGATGCACATGCTGGCATGTTTCCTCTCTATCTAAATTCTGGGACCATTTGGGCCATCCCCCTTCCAAGACTTTTATTCTTCAGGTTACTTGGACTATTGGCCCTTCTCTTATATTATGGCATGTTTGGCTTGAGAGAAATAGGAGGGTCTTTCATGATGTGTAGTTTGAGATCAGGCACCTATGGGGAAAACTGTTTATTCTCTTCATGAAATGCTCCTAGCTAAATGTGACATTGGTGGAGATTTGGATCCTAAAGATGTTGGTATTCACTCATGCCTTGCCTTTCCTCTTTAGGGTAGCACTCCCTCAGTCCCCCACCACTGCTTTGGGAATAGATCTAGGCAACACTCTCAGCGTGTTAATCGTGAGGGGCATTGGTCTCCTCCTAAGGAGGGCATTCTTAAAATCAACACTAATGGTTCTTCTTGGGGAAATCTTGGCCTAGCTGGTATTGGGGGAGTTGGGCATGATAGTTCTGGTGATATTTAGTTTTTGATTTCTATATACAAGGGTCACCATACTAATAACCTCATTGAAGCCCTGGCTATCTTGGTTGCAGTGGAGCAGTGCTGTCAACATGGCTAGAAAAGAATTATATGTGAGACTGATTCACAGGTGGTTGTGAATTTATTAAATAGTAGGAACATTGTGCATGTGGATTGGCATTTGGCTCTGGTTATTCAGCAGATCATTCAGTTATGCAATTCTTTGGATTCTATGTCTTTTATGCATATCCCTTGTGAGTGGAACGATGTGGCTGATTGTTTGGCTAAATGAGCCTCTGAGCATGGACTGGATTGGAACATTATTGATCATAGGATGCTTCCCTTTCAATTATCTCGGATGCTGGTTCAACTGGTGGACCAAGATAAAGCTTTGTAGTTCTCTTTGTTTTTTGTGTTGTTCTGCTCTCTTTGGTATTCAATACAATTTTTACCCCTCTTTTAGTGAAAAAAAAAAAAAGAATTATTAAGCTATAAACAATAGTAGGGTTCACAACCTATATATGTAGAATAGTTACATCTACTCACTATTTAACTATGAAATATAATGGGGCTCATATTAACATTTAATACCATAGCCCATAGCTATCAAAATCTTGTATGAAATTGATAATATACATAGATTGTGATGCATATCATGTAATGCATGAAAACCTTAGTGCCATTTAATTCTATATCACTTTTTTTTATTGTACACTAGTTTTAATAGTATATCTATTTATTCACATCTAGGATATTACTCCATAATATTATATATTCCAATGTTAACACTAAAAATTATTTATTTCATGTGTCCCTTTTTTTGTTTGTAACTATTAATAACTATACCACTTAGATAAACTATACTGCTATGAACCCCTAACTATTCCACCATATTAAACAAGAGCTCTTTGCTTTGCGAGCTAGAGTCCCTGCCTTTAGGGGTATCATGTTGGAATATTTTTGTGGAAGTCCAATGGTGAAAGATTTCAAGATGATTTATTTTTTCATGGAGTTTAAATAACATTCTAGCCAAATAGTGAAAACCATTTCTCACAAGGGTTCTTGAGGAGCTCGAGTCCCTACCTTTGTGTAAAATATATTTTAGATTTGTGTATTGAAGTCTCCACGAATGTATAAATAGATGGTAAATATTATATTTATAAAATCATATTATTAATAACATAATGTCAATATTAAGATTCTAATAGATATAACAAGAAATTTACTATTCAATTAAGAACTAAATTAAAATATTTACTAATATAATAAATATTGAAAAAATGAAACTGATTTAAGTATATCATGTATATTTATACAAGTTATTAACTATTATAATAAATATTTAAAAAAATTAAATTGATTTAAGTATATCATGCAAAGTTGTCAGACTTCAGAGACTTGTTCTCAAGAAAAACATAACATATTACAAAATAAAACATAAAATTTAATTTAATTTTAAAAAAATTATTCTAACTTTAAATTTTAGTTATTAAAATATGATAATGTATTTATAATTTATTAAATTTTCAATTTTTTGGATTGAACACAAAGTGGGTTGGTAGTTGAAAAAAAGATCTTTTGTGGTGGAGAAGCGTTGGCTGCCGGCTGGGCTAGGGTTTTTCCCCTAGCCTGTTCTTGGTGTTTGATCTTTACTATTTTTCTGTTTTGTTTGGATTGCTAGCTACTGGACATAATTTGCATTGGTGTTTTTGGAAATCTTCTTTAGTCAATTTTGGATTGGGGTTTTATTGTTCGCATGGCAGGGCCTGGGATTTCTTCTCCGTTGGTGAGAACAAATGGTTCTTCTCCAACTATGGATGCAATGCGATTTGAATCGTTTTATTCAGGGGAGAGCTCCAAGCTAAAAAAAAGTTAATGGTTGTTTTTTGCGTAGCCATGATCGCCCTGTTCTGGTTATTCCTCCAACGGCTGTAATGGAGGACATTGAATATTGGACCAGGCATGCTTTGATATGCAAATTTCTTGGAATCCAGATTTCCCTATCCGCTCTTGAGGCATGGATCTGCCGCTCATGGCAGGTGGAAGGCGATATGGAGATTATGTTGGCGGGGAATAGTTATTTTTTTGTTGTATTCTCTTGCATGTCTGATCGGGATCGTGTTTTTGAAGGAGGCCCTTATTTCTACAATCATGTGGGGTTATTTGTCAAACCTTGGCATTCAGGTTTTAATTCTGCTAAGGATCTCCCTTCAACAATGCTAGTTTGGGTTCGCTTGCGTCGTCTTCCCTTGGAATTTTGGCGTGAAGACATCCTTCAACAAATTGTTGTTTTGTTGGGGAAGCCGGCTGCGATCGCACATCAATCCCTCAATAAAAAGGTTATTTCTTATGCTAGAATTTGTGTTGAAATTAATTTGAATAACCCATTACCAGATTCTTTGGAAATTTGTATGGGGGATTTTTCTTGGGTGCAGCAGTTAGATTATGAATCTCTCCCTTTCCGTTGCCGGATTTGTCATGAGTATGGTCATTTATTGCATCAGTGCCCCCGTAACTCAAGTTTCAAAGGAGTGGATGGTTCTACAGCTGGCAATACTGGTGGTTTGGCAGATACTACAGGGAAAGGACAATCTTAGATGGCTAATACTACCAAGGGGATGAATCCGCAAGATGCTACAGGTAAGGGTAAGG
Organism: Cupressus sempervirens; assembly: GCA_028749045.1. Taxonomy (NCBI): domain Eukaryota; kingdom Viridiplantae; phylum Streptophyta; class Pinopsida; order Cupressales; family Cupressaceae; genus Cupressus; species Cupressus sempervirens. The sequence goes on from CM053786.1 coordinate 793,961,636, forward strand.
CTCAAATGCAGGATAAGGATGGATTTACCCCTATTCGTCCTTGTGCTAAGGGTTGTGGTCAAAAGAGGCCTTTGAAAGAAAGATTATTTGATTCAGGTTTTAACCGCTTTGAGGTGCTGGATAGTATGGTTCTAGAGGAGGGTATTCCTCCTCCTATCTCTTCTGATCCAGTTTGCCCAGATGAGAGATCTGTTCCTAATGATGCTTGTGGGGCATCCCAAGTTGTAGTATATCAGAACTGCGAGGTCTCTGTAGCTCCTATGACAGAGGCTCTCGTGACTCCTACAGTGTTGGAGGATAATGATGTTGTTTTAGCTGACTTGGTTAAGGATTTGCTACCATCAGGTAAGGGCAAGGGTTATCCTCTCCCCTTGGGGTTGATGTCTCGACCCTTTAGGCGAGCTTCTTCTACTCCTCCTCTCAGGAGTGGGCACAAAACAGACCAAGAGAAGATTAAACTCACAGAAGATATATTGATTGAGTCTGGTTCAGTGAAACTTTTGGATTCTCATTTTCCCAATTCTACCCAATGATGATTATTCTCTCATGGAATGTAAGGGGGTTGAATAGCATCCCTAGACAAAAGGCTATTCATAACTTGGTGGTTGATCATAGCCCTGATGTTTTTTGTATCCAAGAGACTAAGCTCTCTGTGGAGTCTATGGTCCAACATGCCTCTAGTATTTGGTCTCGTGGGCAATGCCAGTGTGTTGGGGCAACAGGCAGTGCGGGTGGTTTAGCTATATTTTGGGATCCTCAAAAAATTTCTCCTCTTGGCTAGATGTCTTCTCACTCAGCTCTCTCTATGGTAGCTTCTGCTCTAGACTCGGGAGAGGTGATCATGGTTACTAATGTGTATGCACCTGTTGATCTTGTGGGAAAGGAGGAACTTTGGGAACATATTCAATATGTTAGAAATTGTCATCCTATCATCCTTGGGTGTTAGCAGGGGACTTCAATTCAGTTTTAAGTCTGGAGGAGAAGCATGGTGGTTTGGCTAGATTGGGGCCTTCTTCTGCTCTTCTTCGGCAACATATATCTCTTTTGCATCTCTCTGATGTTAAGCCTTCTAATGGTCTCTATACCTGGAATAATCGCAGGACTGGTGTTGCTGCTATCTCAAAACGTCTGGATAGATTTCTTGTTTCTTGCTTCTGGGTTAGTGGCACCCTTACTATCTGTTCAGAAATCCTTGATTGGAGGGGTTCAGATCATTGGCCAATCAAATTTTCTGCTATAGGGGCTTATGTTCCGAAGCATCCTCCTTTTAAGTTCCAGTTGATGTGGCTTCGAGACTCCTCTCTTCATGATTGTGTTTTCTGTTGGTGGAAAGATGGTGCTCCTGCATATGGTACTGCAATGTTCTCATTTTCTAAAAGGCTTCAATATGTTAAAAGGAAACTCAAGATATGGAATAGGGAATGCTTTGGGAACCTTCACTTTATGAAGAGGCTTGCTCAAGAAGATCTTGATGTCATCAAAAGGGAGATTAGAGATTGAGGTTTCTCAGAGGATCTTGGCAAGGCTGAATCCCTTGCTTCTAGAGCTCTAGAAGAATGGGAACTTCGAGAGGAAATTTTTTGGAAGCAAAAGGCTAGAGTTGATTGGCTCCAGGAAGGTGATCGAAACACTGCCTTTTTCCATAAAATAGTGCAATCTCGCCGGAATCAAAGCACTATCTCTTCTTTGGTTAATTCTCAAGGTATCCAACTGAATTCCTTGCCAGCTTTGTTCCAGGAGGCTATTTGGTACTTCTCTACCCTCTTCTCTGAGGACTCTCCTCCTGTTGATAATGAAAAAAATCTTATTTTGTCCTCTATTCCTTCCCTTATCACTCAGGAAATGAATGATTATCTCATGCGTCATATTTCTTTGGAAGAGCTGGAGGAGGTGGTCTTTGGCATGCCTAAGGGGAAGGCTCCTGGTCCTGATGGCTTTCCAGTTGAATTCTTTCAGGAATTTTGGGACATCATTAATCATGATTTGTTGGAGGTGGTTAAAGAATCCTATGCTAGCAAGCAGATGCTTCGAGCTTTGAACTCTACATTCTTGACTCTTATTCCTAAGAGAGAGGGTGCTAATCAATTGGAGTTTTTTAGACCAATTGCCTTATGTAATGTGGTTTACAAAGTTATTACTAAGTTGATTGCTGAGAGATTGAAAAGGTGGCTTCCCATTATTATCTCAGAAGAACAAGGTGGTTTTGTTGCTGGCAGACAAATTTTGGATGGGGTGGTTATTGCTACTGAGGTTATTCACTCTATGGCTACTTCAAGGGAGAGAGCCATGTTTGTTAAGCTGGATATGGCTAAGGCTTATGATAGAGTTAAATGGAGCTTCCTAAGGAGTATTCTTCTTTTTTTTGGATTTAGCTCTAACTGGTTGAGTTGGATTATGAGTTGTGTTACTTCTGCCTCTTTTTCTGTTCTTATTAATGGTCAACCTTCTCAACTATTTGGTGCTTCTAGAGGCCTCTGCCAAGGTGACCCTCTCTCCCCATATCTATTCATCATCATGGCTGAAGGCTTGGGCAGATTCATCAAGCATCAGGTGTCCCAGAATTCTATTCAAGGCTGGTGGTGGGGTAATGGCTTACCTTCTCTTTCCCATCTTCAATTTGTTGATGATTATGCTCTTGTTGGTCTTGCTAGGATCAAGGAAGCTGAAGCCTTTCGACATGCTTTGGATGTTTATTTGGCAGCTTCAGGCCAGAAAGTTAATGAGCACAAATCTTCCATTTACTTTTTTAACACTCCTAATTCTATTCAGCACAGGATTGTTGGTATCCTACGGTTTCAGATAGGATCACTTCCTTTGACTTATCTTGGCATCCCTATTGTTGTTTCTAGGCAGCCACGTCTCTTCTGGAAAAATTTGATTACCAAGCTTCAGGATAAGGTAAATCATTGGACTCATAGATGGCTTTCTACTGCTGCCCGAGTTACTCTTCTTCAAGCTGTTATCCAAGCTCTTCCTACTTATCGAAGCATGGTTCATGCTGCACCTATTTACTTTCTCAAGGAGTTTGATGCTCTTTCTCGGCAATTCCTTTGGAGTGGTAATTTGCATAGTACTAAATGGAGCTTGGTTAATTGGGCAACTGTCTGTAGGCCTAAAAAGGAGGGTGGTCTTGGTCTTCGATCTGCTCTATTGAGTAGTCAAGCTTTGGCTGCTAAACTTTATTGGCGATGGTGCTCTGGACAACATCAACTTTGGGCTCGTATTATCACTCATAAATATTTTCATGGTGCTGATCCTTGCTCTATTTCTGCACTTCCTCTTGAAGGTCGTGGCTTAATGGTTTGGCATACTTTGAAGACAGGTGCGATGTTGGTAAAGAGGGGTTTGTTTTGGATATGTAAAGGAGGTTCTCAGGCTTTGTTTAGGTCTGATGCTTGGGATGGATTCCCTTCCATTTTATCCATATACCCTCATCTTCAGCCTCTTTGTGACTCTTTTCTTGCCGCTGGATGGGATAAAGTGGCTCATTACAAGACTCCTTATCAATTGGGACCTGTTGTTGGTTACAGATGGAAGCATTCTTCTGATTGGCCTCTTGGAGGTACAAACATGGATCGTCAGGAGCTTTCTCAAATTTTGGCCTCTAGAGAGTGTTCTTCTTTGCTTGGTCCAGATGTTTTGGCTTGGGGCGGTACCTTGTCTGGTAAATATCATGTCTCTGCTGGGTATCAAGAGATAACTAGACAATTATTTGGGGATGCTGAGGTCCCTTGGTGGAAGCAAGTTTGGAATAAAGTTTCTTGGTCCAAGTGCAATTTTTTCATGTGGCTAGTGGCTCACAACCGTTGTCTTACCTGGGATAATCTTTGTAAACGTAGATTTAAGGGCCCCTCTTATTGTGTTTTGTGTGGTAATGGAGAGGAGTCTATCTCCCATCTGTTCTTCCATTGCTCCTATTCTATTCAGATATGGCACCTTTGGTGGAGCGCTTGGGGTTTCTCTTGTCGGCATGCTTCCTCTTTGCCTGAGTTCTGGGCCCGCTTGGGTACTGCTCCCTCCAAGTCTTCTTTTCTCCATGCTACTTGGATTGCTGGCCCATCTTTTATGCTTTGGCATATCTGGTTGGAGAGGAATCGTCGCATATTCCAAGATGTTCGGCTTGGTGTTTTGCATCTTTGGTGGAAAATATCACATTCTCTTCAGGAAACTATTCTTGTGAAGTGTGAGCTTGATGGGGGTATGGATCCAGTTGATCTTGCTATCTGTAATCGCCTCAATTTTCATCTGCAGGATGGGGCTGCAGCTCATAGGTTTCCTTCTATGTCCAGGCAGCTTCACCATCAAAGGAAGGGTCGGGTTAACCGGGATGGGCACTGGACTCCTCCTCCCTGTGGAGTTCTGAAAATTAACACTGATGGTTCTTCCCGTGGGAATCCTGGTCTGACTGGTATTGGCAGAGTGGCTCGTTGTAGTTCTATGGATGTTAAATTTTTCTTCTTAGTTCATAAGGGTGATTATACTAACAATCTCATGGAAGCTCAGGCTATTTTATATGCTGTGGAACAGTGTTGCTTGCGAGGATGGAGTAAGATTATCTGTGAGTTTGATTCCCAGGTGGTGGTGAACATGCTTTTTTTGCAAGAGCTTGAGGATGTTAGTTGGCAGCTGGCCATTGTTGTTAAGCAGATTCTTTTCTTCTCTTCCTCTTTTCAGTTCATTAGGTTTAGGTTCACGTATATTCCTCGTGAATGGAATAGAACTGCTGATTGTTTAGCCAAATGGGCTTCTAGTCATGATCCGGGTTGGAATATTAGGGATAGGAGGCAATTGCCTTTGAGATGGTGCAAGAATTTGATGATCTTGTTGCTCAGGATCGAGCTCCTTGTTGAGCTCTCCTTGTTGTATTCCTTTCTGTCTTAATAAATTTTTACCCCTCTTTTGTGCGATAGATTTTCAATTTTGTTACACTGAATTGTCAAAATCTTAATTTTGTAGCATAATTTTAAAATATATAAGACGCGATAATAAATGAGCTCCAAAAATAACAATGGTAGATGGCGCAGTACTCTTCTCGGACATTACTATATTTGTATTTATTTATTGTTAAAATGATCATAGGCATATAATATGGCACTCTTCATTCGCACGGTTTTAACATTGATTGGAGATGAAGAAAATCAAAGAAACTTTGCCTCCTGCAACATAGACTTTTCCGTCAACTACTCCGCACCCAAATCTGGCCACGCATCTTTCGTGAAATCTGTGTTGGTACACCAAAGGTAAATTTTTTTAACACTTTCTATCCACACACCCCTTGCTCCGACCCCTTCCTACATCCTTTTGCACATGTTCCTAAGCTCTTTTACTGCTACTCCCAACATCCCCCATGCCCTTACTAGGTGTCTCCCCCTGTGTTGCTCACGTGGCCCCTAACCCTGCCGTGTGATCAGAATGGAGGCGGCAGTCTTGACGGGACTTGAAGGTTACACATTTCCCAGCACATCTACTCATGGATGATGTGATCGTTGTTATATATGCTTCCTCAAAAGATAGTTGTCCAACACTGATGGATATACAAATATTGCCTTGCGATCAGCTAGATCCAGCAAGGAGGGCGTCTAGCAAAGGTCCGCACCAAAAAAACATTCCCTAAAATGGAGAATCGAACCTCTGCATCTCAGTGCCAGTGTAAAACGTTTGCATCTCAATGAGAGTGTAAAACATCTTTACAAACCTCTACATCTCAATTTTGATCAGGGATCTTTAAAATGTTCTAGTTTGAGTAATGTAGTATTATTATAACTTGAAATTGTATATTATAAGACATGTTATATTTAATAATTAGAATTTAACACATATACATATATATTCATGGAATGTTTTTAAAAATGTTCTAGTTTGAGTAATGTAGTGTTATTATAACGTTGAAATTGTATATTATAAGAAATGTTATATTTAATAACTAGAATTTAACACACACACACACACACACACACACACACACACACACACACACACACACACACACACACACACACACACACACACACACACACAATAGTTTAAAAATAAATTTTAAAAAAATTCTAAGTATACAAATTAAAAAATATATAATATTCATATATTGTTATCTTGAATCTTGAAATATTGTATATATTTAGAAATTTATTTTATCTTGAAATTTTCTTGGAATCCTTGGTAATTATTAAAATTCAAAGTCAATGTTATATGACACTTAGAGTTTTCATATTTTTTGTCAAGAATAGTTGGAAAATATTTTAGTGGTGTCTACAATGATACAACTTTAACGATTTTCCATAGTCATGAAAAATATTCAAAGCGTGTAGCATCTCTTTATGTCCAGTGGCCCCCTCTATATATTGAGGCAATGACATATGATAAAAGCAAGGATAGCACACCATGTGATTAAATGAGTGTGTAAACATCTCTATGTCAGTCTAGGATAGTGCATAAATAGAAGTGAGCGCGGGTAGCTCTTAGATTCAATTCAACGGGTTTCTAAGGTACGCTTGTGGCTAAGGATTTCCACCTTTGCACCATATAGCCCCCCTATCCACTCTGTAGTAGCAGGGGGTGTTATACATGGAAATGGTATGGGTAGTGATGGGAACAGAGATAGCATACGAGTAAGTTCTTATGTTCCAGTATCAGTCGATGGAGTTTACCTAGTTGACTCAGTTCATATGGTTAAAGGAGATCCAGTGTGGGGCAAGGAGACGATAGAGAGAGAGAAATAGACAATTGATAATTCCTTGGAACATTATAGGGAGCTTTGGGACCATCTCACCTAGAGTTTTGATAGGGCGATCAAAAGTTCGTCTAGCTGACGTGGGGTCAAAACCGACCCAATGACCTATAGAAGAGTGTTATTTGTCAAACTTTGAAAACAATTTTATCAAATAACCTATTCAAAAATTGAGAAATGGTGTAGAAAAAATCTTCTCATAAGGTGTTGCAAATTTGCATCTTACTTAAGTATATGTGTTTTAATTACTTCTTTATTATAATATTGGGTAAGTCTTAGCTTGATAATTTAGATTTAAGAAGCAGGAGTTCAATTCAATAGTTCATATAAGAATGTTTTTGATTAAAAAAAATACTTCATTTAGACTTCATTATTTATTATTTTTTTGTTTCATATTCTTATTATTGTAGATGAGTACTTTGAAATTTTTAATAATTTAATACATAAAATATATAAACTTGTCATTTTGAAAGAAAATAGAAAGAACATAAAATATAGTTTTCAAAATAGAAAGAACATAAAATATATAAACTTGTCATTTTTTAAGAAAATAGAAAGAACATAAAATATATAAACTTGTCATTTTTTAAGAAAATAGAAAGCAACTTTTAATAAAGATGAGATGGTGAAGAATTAAATAAAAAATCTAAAGATGGAACATTTGGAATTAGAAGGAAATTAAATATTTCAACTTTGCAAGTATGAGTTGATGAAAATAATGTAAAAGAGGATTGGGATAGGCTTTCTCCCTATGGGACTTTAGTCAAAAATTTCTGATTTTTCAGCGTTGTTGGACACTGAAAAATGATAGTTGTTGCTGCAGTTTTCTTCAGCAGCTGCTTCATTGGGGACATAAATATAATAAGATAACAATTGTTGTAGATGTTTTAATTCACATGGACATGCCAGATGTGTTTTTGGTTTTATGGTAAAGTTGATGGTTGTTTGTTGGAGAATTTTATTATTATTCTGATGATGGGTCATAAAATAATAATAATGTAATGTTTTAGATTATATTTATGGATTATAGAACAATACCTATATAATAGTATATTATTTCAGTAAATCTTGAACATCATTTCATTGAAAATTGCTATTCGAAGAAGCTACGATTAATAAAAAATGTGATCAAGGATGGATAATAAAGGATTCGAGAAAATGAATGATTGGATAACTATACTTGTGAACTAGAGATTGATTGCAGTTCATCCCAAACGATTGCTGATGTAAAATATTGGTTGTAGGATTTGCATTTTTAGGATGATTTTTTGAACATGGGTATGTAGCTTTAGAGTCAGAGATAAAAAATAAATTAATGTGGTATGCAACTTTAGATTCAAAGATGCAGATTTTTTAGATTATGAGAAAAAAAAAAAAAAATTCTTTAGATCACATTTATGGATCGATTCTATTTGAAAGAGGAGCAGGCATACAACCATTAAGATTTGAGAGTGTATAAACAAGGTTGTATGCTATGTTATTGATATTCAAATAGAATGTTATTTGCACCTCCATTCAGCCTCCCACTAAGCTTTTCAAGTTCTTATTGACAAGAAAAAGGAGGAATACATCCAGTTTGTGAAAGATACCCTCAATATGTAGATGACAATTTTCTTCACCATAAATCATGGTTATTTAGAGCCCTAGTCAAAGTGGCTACAAAAAAAAATTTGAATGCCGTCACATGTCTTTAATCTTCTTTGATAAGCTTTATAATACTACATAGATTATTTCAAACTTAGGGTGTGATTGATCTACGACAACAAATATTTGGACATTGTTCTTAATTGCAATCTAGCTATGTCTAGGGCCTTTCTTAATTCCACTCTTTCATCACTATTCTAACTCTTGCAACATCAACCCATCTGCTAACCTTGGCATAGTTATGAGAAAGAAAAACATAGAAGAAAAAATTTATCGGCACTAAATCAATAACCTATTCTACTTCCTCATCGAGTCTTCAAGCATGACGGGTATGTGCAAGATCATGGTGTACCAAACTATGGCCTTAAGTGGCAGTGAAAAATCAACAAATCAGGTTTATGTCAACTTGACACATAATTTTGAAGTGGTTATGGACTTTATATCAAAAAGTTGTAAGAAAATAATTTGTAGAAAATTGAATGTAGTTTCTAAACTACTAGGCCTTATCAGGAGAAAAAAATAATTGATTGGTCAAAAGTTTGAATTTTAATGCAGTACTAAGAAAATTTCAGGGCGAAAATAAAAAGTAGGTGTATGTTTGACCACCTTAATCAAAATCAAATCATAATTTTTTTTAATATAATTATAGATATGAAAACTAGACTCATGCCCGGATGTGATGCATATTTTTTGATATTTTTATTCCAAATAAATAATTAAATATGAATTTTCTACCAAAACTTTTTCAGATTAAAAAAAGTCCCGTGTCTGACCACCCTAACTAATAGAAAATTTGATCAAATTTTTCTTATTTTGTTTTTTTCTTATACTAGGCGAAGTATAGAATGTGCCGCAACTTTTAGATTTAAAAAATGTTATACCGTTTGAAAGTTATAGCTATTTTTCATTCAGTATGTCAATCAACACTTTATAATAATCTTCATTGATAATTAACTAATAAATACTTATCGATCTCAGAATTTGACAGAAATTATATTGATGGAATCTAGAGAGCGATATTAAAAAACCCATTTCGTTTCATTCAATTTCGATCAAAATAACATTGTCAGACGGCTACCCGAAGTCTGAGTATCACTAAAACTCTCTATAAACACGTCTTTGGGGTTGACCGGGCAGGCTTGGTAAATACCAAGCCTGATCGGATATCCGATTCAAAATCGGATATCCGATTTGACATCGGATATCCGATATGGCTCGGTAGTCAAATTCCAAAAATCTTCAAATTTTGGAGAGAAATTCGATTTAAACGTTCTAGTTTTTTATTTTTAAATTATTTCACTTATATTAATATGTAAAAGCATATTTTAATATATTATATATATATATAATAACGTAATGTAAACATACAAGATATAATCTAGTAATATATAATAATATCTTACGTTAATCTTATTACAATCTATAAATATAATATATATTATTATTATTTTTACTAAATATAATAACGTAATTTATATATATATAATATACGTATTATATATTATTATATTAATATGTATGTTATTAATATATACAATAACGTAATATTTTCATTAAATGTAATATGTATTATATATTATTATATTAATATGTATAATAATATAATATTTATATAGCAACGTAATATTTTTATTAAATATAATATATATTATAAATATTATTATATTAATATGTATGTTATTAATATATTTATATAATAACGTAATATTTTCATTAAATATAATAATGTAATATGTATATGTATATATATATATATATATATTATTATATTGATATGTATATTATTAATATATAAGAGTCAAAGGGGGTCATAGGGTGACCTATAACCCTCTTTGACCCATTAAACGACGATATATGTCTCTAGGGGTCCTAGGACCCCTAGGGACATATGTCGTCCTTTAATGGGTCAAAGTGGGTCCCTTTGACCCATTAAATGACGATTATGTCCCTAGGACCCTTAGGGACATAGCCGAATCGTTCATATCGGTCAAAGGGGGTCATAGGGCACCCTATGACCCCCTTTGACCCATTAAACGACGACATATGTCGCTAGGGGTTCTAGGACCCCTAGGGACATATTCGAATGGGTATTATGGGTCAAAGGGGGTCATAGGGTGACCTATGACCCTCTTTGACCCATTAAACGATGACATATGTCCTTATGGGTCCTAGGACCCCTAGGGACATAGTCGAATCGTTCATATGGGTCAAAGGGGGTCATAGGTTAGGACCCCCAGGGACATAGTAGAATCATTCATATGGGTCAAAGGGGGTCATAGGGTGACCTATGACCCCCTTTGACCCATTAAATGACGACATATGTCACTAGGGGTCCTAGGACCTCTAGGGACATATTCGAATGGGTAATATGGGTCAAAGGGGGTCATAGGGTGACCTATGACCCTCTTTGAGCCATTAAACGACGACATATGTCCCTAAGGGTCCTAGGACCCCTAGGGACATATTCCAATCGTTAATATGGGTCAAAGGGGGTCATAGGCTGACCTATGACCCTCTTTGACCCATTAAATGACGATATATGTCTCTAGGGCTCCTAGGACCCCTAGGGACACATTCGAATGGGTAATATGGGTCAAAGGGGGTCATAGGGTGACCTATGACCCCTTTTGACCCATTAAATGACGACATATGTCCCTAGGGGTCTAGGACCCCTAGGGACATATGTCGTCATTTAATGGGTCAAAAGGGGTCATAGGTCACCCTATGACCCCCTTTGACCCATATGAACAATTCGAATATGTCCCTATTTGAATTGTTCATATGGGTCAAAGGGGGTCATAGGGTGACCTATGACCCCTTTTGACCCATTAAATGACGACATATGTCCCTAGGGGTCCTAGGACCCCTAGGGACATATTCAAATGGGTAATATGGGTCAAATGGGGTCATAGGGTAACCTATGACCCTCTTTGACCCATTAAATGATGACATATGTCCTTAGGGGTCCTCAGACCCCTAGGGACATATTCGAATCGTTCATATAGGTCAAAGAGGGTCATAGGGTGACCTATGACCCTCTTTGACCCATTAAAAGATGACATATGTCCCTAGAGGTCCTCAGACCCCTAGGGACATATTCGAATCATTCATATGGGTCAAAGGGGGTCATAGGGTGACCTATGACCCTCTTTGACCCATTAAACAACGACATATGTCCCTAGGGGTCCTAGGACCTCTAGGGACATATTCGAATCGTACATATGGGTCAAAGGGGGTCATAGGGTGACCTATGACCCCCTTTGACCCATAAAACGACGACATATGTCTCTAGGGGTCCTAGGACCCCTAGGGACATATTCGAATGGGTATTATGGGTCAAAGGGGGTCATAGGGTGACCTATGACCCTCTTTGACCCATTAAACGACAACATATGTCCCTAGGGGTCCTTGGACACCAAGAGACATATTCGAATGGGTAATATGGGTCAAAGGGGGTCATAGGGTGACCTATGACCCTTTTTGACCCATTAAACGATGACATATGTCCCTAGGGGTCCTAGGACCCTAGGGACATATTCGAATTGTTCATATGGGTCAAAGGGGGTCATAGGGTGACCTATGACCCCCTTTGACCCATTAAATGACGACATATGTCCCTAGGGGTCCTAGGATCCCTAGGGACATATTCGAATGGGTAATATGGGTCAAATGGGGTCATAGGGTAACCTATGACCCTCTTTGACCCATTAAACGATGACATATGTCTCTAGAGGTCCTAGGACCCCTAGGGACATATTCGAATGGGTAATATGGGTCAAAGGGGGTCATATGGTGACCTATGACCCTCTTTGGCCCATTAAACGATGACATATGTCCCTAGGGGTCCTCGGACCCCAAGGGACATATTCGAATGGGTAATATGGATCAAAGGGGGTCATAGGGTGACCTATGACCCTCTTTGACCCATTAAACGACGACATATGTTCCTATGGGTCCTAGGACCCTAGGGATATATTCGAATCGTTCATATGGGTCAAAGGGGGTCATAGGGTGACCTATGACCCCCTTTGACTCATTAAATGACGACATATGTCCCTAGGGGTCCTAGGACCCCTAGGGACATATTTGAATCATTGATATGAGTCAAAGGGGATTGTAGGGTGACCTATGACCCCATTTGACCCATTAAACGACGAGATATGTCGCTAGGGGTCCTAGGATCCCTAGGGATATATTCGAATGGGTAATATGGGTCAAATGGGGTCATAGGGTAACCTATGACCCTCTTTGACCCATTAAATGATGACATATGTCTCTAGGGGTCCTAGGACCCCTAGGGACATATTCGAATCGTTCATATGGGTCAAAGGGGGTCATAGGGTGACCTATGACCCTCTTGACCCATTAAACGACAATATATGTCTCTAGGGGTCCTAGGACCCCTAGGGACATATTCAAATGGGTAATATGGGTCAAAGGGGGTCATAGGGTGACCTATGACCCTCTTTGACCCATTAAACGACGACATATGTCCCTACGGGTCCTAGGACCCCTAGGGACATATTCGAATGGGTAATATGGGTCAAAGGGGGTCATAGGGTGACCTATGACCCTCTTTGACCCATTAAACGAAGACATATGTCCCTAGGGGTCCTAGGACCCTAGGGACATATTCGAATGGTTCATATGGGTCAAAGGGGGTCATAGGGTGACCTATGACCCCCTTTGACACATTAAACGACGACATATGTACCTAGGGGTCCTAAGACCCCTAGGGACATATTTGAATCGTTCATATGAGTCAAAGGAGGTCATAAGGTGAACTATGACCCCCTTTGACCCATTAAACGATGACATATGTCCTTAGTTTCCTAGGACCCTATGGACATATTCTAATGGTTCATATGGGTCAAAGGGGGTCATAAGGTGACCTATGACCCCCTTTGACCCATTAAATGACGACATATGTCCCAAGGGGTCCTAGGACCCCTAGGGACATATTTGAATCATTCATATGAGTCAAAGGGGGTCATAGGGTGACCTATGACCCCCTTTGACCCATTAAACGACGACATATGTCGGACCCCTAGGGACATATTCGAATGGGTAATATGGGTCAAATTTGACCCATTAAACGACGACATATGTCTCTAGGGGTCCTAGGACCCCTAGGGACATATTCGAATCATTGATATGGGTCAAAGGGGGTCATAGTGTGACCTATGACCCTCTTGACCCATTAAACGATGATATATATCTCTAGGGGTCCTCGGACCCCTAGGGACATATTCAAATGGGTAATATGGGTCAAAGGGGGTCATAGGGTGACCTATGACCCTCTTTGACCCATTAAACAACGACATATGTCCCTAAGGGTCCTAGGACCCCTAGGGACATATTCGAATAGGTAATATGGGTTACCCTATGACCCTCTTTGAACTATTAAACGATGACATATGTCTCTAGGGGTCCTAGGACCCCTAGGGACATATTCGAATCATTCATATGGGTCAAAGGGGGTCATAGGTCTCTTGACGCATTAAACGACGATATATGTCTCTAAGGGTCCTAGGACCCCTAGTGACATATTCGAATGGGTATTATGGGTCAAAGGGGCTCATAGGGTGACATATGACCCTCTTTGATCCATTAAACAACAACATATGTCCTTAGGGGTCCTCGGACCTCAACGGACATATTCGAATGGGTAATATGGGTCAAATGGGGTCATAGGGTGACCTATGACCCTCTTTGACCCATTAAACGACAACATATGTCCCTAGGGGTCCTAGGACCCTAGGGACATATTCCAATCGTTCATATGGGTCAAAGGGGGTCATAGGGTGACCTATGACCCCTTTTGACCTATTAAACGACAACATATGTCCATAGGAGTCCTAGGACCCCTAGGGACATATTTGAATCGTTCATATTAGTCAAAGGGGGTCATAGGTCAGGGTCATAGGGTGACCTATGACCCCCTTTGATGCATTAAACGACGACATATGTTCCTAGAGGTCCTAGGACCCCTAGGGACATATTCGAATGGGTAATATGGGTCAAATGGGGTCATAGGATAACCTATGACCCTCTTTGACCCTTTAAATGATGACATATGTCTCTAGGGGTCCTAAGACCCCTAGGGAGATATTCGAATCGTACATATGGGTCAAAGGGGGTCATAGGTCACCCTATGACCCTCTTTGACCCATTAAATGATGATATATGTCTCTAGGGGTCCTAGGACCCCTAGGGACATATTCGAATGGGTAATATGGGTCAAAGGGGGTCATAGGGTGACCTATGACCCTCTCTGACCCATTAAACGACGAGATATGTCGCTAGGGGTCCTAGGACCCCTAGGGACATATTCGAATGGGTAATATGGGTCAAAGGGGGTCATAGGGTGACCTATGACCCCGTTTGACTCATTAAATGATGACATATGTCTCTAGGGGTCCTAGGACCCCTAGGGACATATTCAAATGGGTATTATGGGTCAAAGGGGGTCATAGGGTGACCTATGACCCTCTTTGACCCATTAAACAACGACATATGTCCCTAGGGGTCCTCGGACCCTAAGGGACATATTCGAATGGGTAATATGGGTCAAATGGGGTCATAGGGTGATCTATGACCTCTTTGACCCATTAAACGATGACATATGTCCCTAGGGGTCCTAGGACCCTAGGGACATATTCCAATCGTTCATATGGGTCAAAGGGGGTCATAGGGTGACTTATGACCCCCTTTGACCCATTAAACGACAACATATGTCCCTAGGGGTCCTAGGACCCCTAGGGACATATTTGAATCATTCATATGAGTCAGAGGGGGTCATATGGTGACCTATGACCCCCTTTGATGCATTAAACGACGACATATGTTCCTAGGGGTCCTAGGACCCCTAGGGACATATTCAAATGGGTAATATGGGTCAAATGGGGTCATAGGGTAACTTATGACCCTCTTTGACCCTTTAAATGATGACATATGTCTCTAGGGATTCTAGGACCCCTAGGGACATATTCTAATCGTACATATGGGTCAAAGGGGGTCATAGGGTGACCTATGACCCTCTTGACCCATTAAACGATGATATATGTCTCTAGGGGTCCTAAGACTCCTAGGGACATATTCGAATGGGTAATATGGGTCAAAGGGGGTCTAGGTTGACCTATGACCCTCTTTGACCCATTAAACGATGATATATGTCTCTAGGGGTCCTAGGACCCCTAGGGACATATTTGAATCGTTCATATGAGTCAAAGGGGGTCATAGGGTGACCTATGACCCCCTTTGATCCATTAAACGACGACGTATGTCCTTAGGGGTCCTAGGACGCCTAGGGACATAGTCGAGTCATTCATATGGGTCAAAGGGGGTCATAGGGTGACCTATGACCCCCTTTGACCCATTAAATGACGACCCTCTTTGTATTATATATTATTATATTAATATGTATAATAATATAATATATATATAACAACGTAATATTTTTATTAAATATAATATATATTATAAATATTATTTTATTAATATATATGTTATTAATATATCTATATAATAACGTAATATTTTAGGATATACTATTTATACTATTTTAGGATAATAATTATAATATAAATAAACACTAAATATTAATATTATTATATGTATAGTAATAATAATAATACTATTATAGCTATAATAATAATATATATTAATACTATATATTGTAGCTTAACATAAATAAATACTATATATTTACACTATTATATCTATATTAATAATATTAATACTATTATAGGTATAATAATAATATTGATACTATAGGTATATTAATACTATTTTATATTAATATTATTGATATTTTATACTAATACTAATATACTATTAACTTAGTTATAAATTAAAGTCGTTTGCCTCCAAATATTTTCATAATATTAATATTATTGTGGCAAAGGAGGGAAACTTTAGCAAGTTTTCCCCCCAAAAGTCCTTTTTCGATATTGGATATCCGATCCTGGATCGGATATCCGATCTATTATTGGATATCCGATTATACTGGCATCAATTTCAAATATTTGACTGTCCCTACAGACCCGACAACATTACTTTTTTACCTCTTTTTTCACAGGATTTGTAAAAAGTCGTGTTTTGGGGCCCAACCAATCGAAAAGAATTCGAAAATATACCCTTAGGTGTTCGAATTTGTCATCTGAATGGGGAGTAGCAGTCGTCGAAAGAATAAACGTAAAAGGAAGATATCCAATGAAGACATTGCAGCATATAGGGAAAAGGAGAAAATGAAACACAGAAAAAAAAGACAAGGTATGCTAAATATCAATCAAGTTGATGATGAATTAATAGAAGGTGAAATCATAGAGTCAGATAATGAAAATGTACAGTTGGGGAATGAAAATGTACCTATTGAAAATGATAATGCGGAAATTGAAAATGTAGAGATTGAAAATTTTGAAGAAGAAATGCCACCAAGTCATAATCCAAATTGCATAATTGACCATGTTGAAGATGACAATGCACAGGAACTTAATGCATAAGAACCTTACATATCTCCTAATTATAATCGACATGAAGGTTCTAAAACACCAAAATGGATAATTGAAATTGATGAAACGATTATGACTAGTTTGGAAGGAAAAAAATCAGAAAGAACCATTCGGTTATGGGCTTCAAGACTATATCAGATGTTTTTCGGCAACAAGACAGTGGTAGAGCAATGTCAGCTTTTCATGCACTTATTAAAGATGCAAAAGATGAGACCTATGCTTTCCAAATTGAAAATTCGTGTCAATAAAAAGTTGGAAAGAAATGCCATTATTGTGAAGAATCTTTTCAGTGCTCTCAATAGCGTTGGAAAAAATAGTAGGGAGAAGGATAATAGAGCTGCTCGAAGGGTTATTACAACCTCTTTGGTAAGTCATCATTTGAGAAAGGGTAGATATATGAGACAAACTTGTATTGATTTGAATTAAATCGTACTACTTTGAGAAGAGCACTTAGTCGACGAGAGAAAATTGATGATCCTCTTCAAAATGAAACATGAGAATTTGGTGGGAGACTTTCACGTTTTGATAAGAAGCTATCCGACGATGTGAAGGAAGAAATTATACAATTTTGGCACTCTAACTCACGAGTATCACCCAATGCTAAAGATGTCTTAAAGTTGAGAATTGGCATTAGAGACCGCATGCCACATCCTAAACACTATTTGGAGGTAAGTCAAACTATGTTGTTCAAACAATTTAGAGAGAGTCATCCAAGTGTTCATATATCACAAAGGGCTTTTGAATCTTTGAAGCCATTTTATTGTGTGCCACTCAAAATTCGAAATACATGTTGTTGCAAATATCATGTTGAGTTTTCTATGCACCATGAACTATTATGCTCCATCTGTTCTACTTTGCATAGTAAAGAAATGTTGGAGGATTGTGGGGCTAGTGGGCTTCCAAAATCATCAAGAGACTTGTTAGATCAACTCTTATGTCGTAGAGTTGATGGTTGTTCCTTTTATAAAAATGCTTGCTTAAATGAGAAGTGTTCAGAATGTGGTGGCTTATCCAAGTTTGACACATGTTTCCATGAGGGGTGTGAACAAGATCTTGGAAAGACAATAGTGAAAAAAAGGGTCTATGAAATGGTGAAATACACATTGAAGAGTGGGAGTGAGAGCTCTAGATGTGAATTGGTTGGAAAAGATATCAATGTGGCTAATTTTATTTCAGATTTCAAGGCAAATCTTTTTTACAAGTATGCAAGACATAGTCACAGGTCTCAGTGGTTGGATCAACAATTTAGAACGTGTAAGGAGACTTTTCCCATTGGCACTATTATATCAGTTGTTGATTTTGCTGAGAACTACACATTGCAACCTCAAAATGAGACACAATCTCAGTATTACAACTCTATTCAGATTGCAATTTTTGTTCACATAACATATAGACATGCCCCTGATAGTGCGGAAGGTAATCGAAAGATTATTAGAGAGTATCATTTTTATATGAGTGATGATAGATCTCACTCTCACGAGTTTGTGCAACATTTTTTTGAGAATTTTTTTTATTTCTTACACGAGCATGCAATTGCTATGGATAGACATATCATTTGGTCAGATAACTGTACAGGTCAATTCAAGAATGCTCGCATGTTTTATTGGTTGTGTAGGATGCATGTAGAGAGAGGGGTGCCTCATATTTGGAGTTTTTTTGAGTCCGGCCATGGAAAAGGGGAACATGATGGAGCAGGAGCATGTGTGAAGAGAGCTCTAGTTAAGGAGCAACTAAAGATTTCAACAACAGAGCTTCTTGATGCTCGTAGCATTGTTGATTGGTGTAGTTTAGCATTATCATAGGGGGGGACTCTTAATTCAGTGGTATGCAGGTTCTTTTGGTTGGTTGAGGAAGGGTCCATAGGTGATAGATCAGATTGTGCTACAGTGACAAACTCATCAAAAATGCATTCATTTCGGAGCTCTAATTCTAGTACATGGACCATTTGGACATGACAACTAGCTTGTTTTTGTCGTACTTGTTTTCAGTGTGATTGGGATCACTATGAGTCAAGTGAGTGGGTGGACACATGGGCTCCACATTATCTTACTCCATTGTCTATCATACCCTCTATCAAAAATGATGACATGGAAAGTTCACTTGAGCATAATCTTCTATCAGATCTACTTCAGCCAGGACATGTCTTTGCATTGGTTGCACCACAGGGGAATGATGAAAAATCCGATTATTGGTTAGCACGTTGTGTAAGAGGAAAAAAAAAACTTGCACAACCGATCACAGATGATGATGGATTCACATATCCTACTGGTTCAATGGTTGTTGCTGGAACATGGCTGCGGACATACATGCTTAGAAGGAACGGAATTCTTGCATTCGAAGACTATCAGAAGCACAAAGTAATTCTCATATATTCGCATCTTATTATAGCAACAAATGTAAAGTTATTGAAGCATCAAGGAAGACCAAAAGTAAAAGAACTTTTTACTATTGCTAATGCTGATCATGAAGCCTTGTTGGAGACCCTAAAACAGAGAGAGGACCCTATTGGAATACTTGACTAAGTATATATACTTCTTATGTTATTTTCTTCATAATGATTTAATGAATTGATGATTATCTTGTTTAATACAATAAGTTACTAATTTTTGTATGATATTGGAATGTAGGTACATCATGAAGAGTTGGAGGGGGGTGGTATTGGGGATAATTTCTAAAATTTATGATGTATTATGATGTAAAATGTGTAGTTTTTTGTATATGATTTTTGTATTTTGGTAGGTTCTTTGTAAGGAATTATAAGAGGAAGATATTGAACAAGTTCTTCCAAATCATATTTGCATGTGATACAAGGCTATAACGACAATTTTAAGAGCATTTATAACTATATGAAAGATAATTGCATGCGGATATCTTATTACAAATTTGGTTTTTTCCTTATTTGACATAAAGTTGACATTATGATTATTAAAACTATTTTTATCAAACTAATCAATTAAGAAAAATCCATAAAGTACGGATGAACAATTAGAATACTTGATTTGTTCCATTTTACAACCAATCATAGCATTTGAAAGCATAAAGAGTCATAATATTGTATAATGTTTTGAAAGACTTTCATATTGAAAAGTTGTATGAAGCACATTTGGGATAAGCCATAAAATCCATGAAAGAAGATAGCATGTAGGATAAGAAATTAAAGCTAATAAGCAAGATAGCACATGCATACTGACATGATATGAAGTTGGATATGAAGGCTATGAGTGGATGAGTCATTAGAGGTATCAACAATCCCATCATAAATGAGATCTTGGATTTTATGTTTCAACACTATGGAATCTTTAGTTTTATGAAATTTTCTTCCATGGAGATTAATTTAAGAATGCCCCGTGTGTATGTAAAGGTCTTAAGGGAGATTAATTTAAGAATGCAATATTCTCCTCTAACCTTTTCTCAAGTTTAGAATTGATTTCTATCATGTGCTTAGAGAGATGAAGGTAAGAAAGATTATTTGTCTCTTCTAGCTCTTTGTATTGAACATATAGAAAGAGAGATGACAAGTGAACAAATTTAAGTGTAGTCAATAGATCAAGGAAACCATTTAGTGAAAGAAATTCTTAGTATGCATATCATAGACCATGAAGTTAGAAAATACCAATAGCTCTAAGACCAAAGAGCCATTTTAAGTATGTTCAAGCACTAGAGACATAGAAAATCAAAGTCAATTTATGAAACTCCCCTTAGCAAAAAATGCAAACAAATATTTGCATTTGACATTTTGACTTGGTTGAAAAAGTTTGACAATAATTGATAATATTGCAAGCTTGATGTTCAAAAGCAATTTTTTTTCCAAGAAAGATAGTGACACATGGAGTAGTCTTCAAACAATCATCCATCATTTGCGGCCACCCCGTACCGAGGAGTCTCCAAGGTGCTCTAAGTGCATTTGGAGGTCGATCTTTCAAGGGTCATAACTCAGAGCTCGTGAGGGCTATTGATGAACTATCAAATGCTACAGGATGATGATCCTGAGGCCTAAAATAACCTATCTCATTTTTGAGAGATCACATTCCGTTTGGATTCAGCACAGTGATCTCGCTCGATGCCAAAACTCGCAGTGTGCCTCAGTTCATAGGTGCACCACAACGTAACTTTGAAACCGCTGATCTTGGCATCGAATCGTCAGTGCCATTAGCTCCGAATGGGCGGGTGAACCCTAGTCACACCCTTTTTCTGGCCACAAAGACCATCCATCATTTGCGGCCACCCCGTACTGAGGAGTCTTCAAGGTGCTCTAAGTGCATTTTGAGGTCGATCCTTCGAGGGTCATAACTCAGAGCTCGTGAGGGCTATTGACGAACTGTCAAATGCTACAGGATGGTGATCCTGAGGCCTAAAATAACCTATCTCATTTTTCAGAGATCACATTCTATTTGGATTTAGCACAACGATCTCGCTCGATGCCAAAACTCGCAGTGTGCCTCAGTTCATAGGTGCACTACAACGTAACTTTGAAACCACTGATCTTGGCATCGAATCGTCAGTCCCATTAGCTCTAGATGAGCGGGTGAACCCTAGTCACACCTTTGTTCTGGCCACGAAGACCATCCATCATTTGCGGCCACCCCGTACCGAGGAGTCTTCAAGGTGCTCTAAGTGCATTTTGAGGTCGATCCTTCGAGGGTCATAACTCAGAGCTCGTGAGGGCTATCGATGAACCGTTAGAGGAGACAAGTTCATAAGGATGGAGTGGCTTAGTGTTTTTGATAAAATAAGTTAGTGGGAAGGCTTTATTAGAGGGTCTTGGCCAAACTAGTGGGGTGTTTGCCAAAATTTCTTGTTTTATTTCTACTTGGTTTTGTTTTCTTGTTTTGTGCTTGAGTATTGTTATGGGATTGGGACTTACACTCACCCTTGTGGGAAGGGAAGAGAAGTCCACGGTGAAGGGCTTAAGTTGGGTTCGAAAAATGTATTGAGAACCTTGGAGTATGGGCTCCATTGTATGCCATAACATTTCATATCTTGTTGGGGGTGATAAGGAAAGTATGGTGTAGAAAGGAAGTTTGAGGAGTTACAGCTGATGGTAGTGGGTTTGGAGGAGGAAATGTGGAGGCCCTGAGAGGGCATTAAATGGTTCATTTATGATAGCCCCGAGAGGGCATGAAAATTGTTTATTGCAAATATGGTTTGGTATGGCAAGTCTCCATTTTAGAACACACCTTCACCCTATGTTTATGGTTCCATCTGTGAAGCCATTGTGAAATAGTCTTGGGGGGAAATTGGTCAAGTTTGAAATGTAATGTTTATGCATTGAAAGATTGTATGTGTATCCCAGTTTGAGCCTTGTTCCCTAGCGCGGGGGTGGTCTCTTTGAGGCCTATGGTTGGGTGGAAAGCACCCATGGTCCTTGTTATTTTGTTGTGTTGCATATGCAAATTTGTGTCCAAGGGAGCAATGGAAATGGCTTGGAATGATCATCTTGCAGATTGATGTTGGATGAGAAAACTTGACATTGTGCCCTCATTTGTGAAGGAGGATTCACCAGCTTGTTCATGTTCTCAATGATCATGTTGGACAATGTTCATGCTACTCATTTTCCATATCTTTCAATGTCCATGTTCCTCATGATTTTGAAAAGTCCCTTATGTTGCCCCATTGTGATGGAAGGAGATTGTATCATTGTTACCTAATGTACGTGTAGAAGAAAATATTGATAAGGTTGTATATGCATGTTTCATTTGGAGTTTATATTGTTATGAAAGCATTGGTACGAGTCATAGATTTGCTTTGACATCATTGTTATCATTTGAAAATGTGAAAGAAAGTTTTCTCCTTGTGGTATTGTAAATGACTAGTTGATAATAACAATCCATAGATGTTATGTGATACCATTGATTGTATAAATTTAAAACTTAGTAGATTGCTTACAATCTTGTTGTGCACTCAATAATTTGGTGAGGAAGCAATGTTGATAGATAATGAGGATATAGTAATATACTAATTGTCACATTAATATATATTGTAATGATTAATGAATGTGTGTACATTGGTAATGAGGATAATAAGTAATTCTGATCCCCTTCCCTTACATGCTAGAATCATGACCTAGTCCATATGATACAACTGACAGACCCTAATAGAATATTAGTATCAGAGGCTTGTTAGGATATGAATTACCTCACTAATTTATGAGTGTTGTATCTTGAACTTGCTCATTTGACTTGTGACGCTAACTTGAACTAGACTGTCATCCAATCTATTTGAAAACCACCTATGACTAAAATGTTAACACCTTCACACTATTCACATGAGTCTTGAACTCCTATGCAATGATAACCTTGTTTTACAATATGTAATTTCTTATGCGAATTCATAAGCTAAAAAAAAAAAAAATTGTTGTGTTTTTACTAGTAAAATTTAGGGCATGACACATGATCCACGATAAATTGAACAATACTAGATACTAAATTAATATGTATATCATTGTGCACGTAAATGATAAAAATATATATCAAAATACATGTATCCATAGACAAAATTTTACCCAAATATATATCAAAGATCATGTATCCATAGACAAAGTACTCAAATATATATATATCAAAATACATAGATCCATATACAAAATGTGGCTGATCCTGCCATCAGAATGTGTATAATATCAATGTTTCTATATATAATGTGGCATATGCCATCTCAAAATGTCTCATGATGCATTGTACAAAAACTATACTATCCTAGGGTGCTGGTGGATGATCAAAATGCAGCCTCTTCGCTGCACTAGGTGGATTGGATGCCTCCTACATAAACAAAAAAGGAAAACCCAAAGTTAGACTACTAAATTTATATGATTCTACATATCTAACATTGAATTACTCAAATGCATAATGATCTTTTCCGTATTGGAGATTAATACTATCAAAATTTCATAATAAATACCTCTCTTGTCGACCTCCTGCGCCGGCCAGGAGTCCTCTCGTATGCCCTCGGCAATGCTGGTACCTCTGTGATTGTGGGCTGTATATGTTCAAACACCTTTGTCAGATGAATCTACAATTTAAACTATAACATTATAATTCATAGCATGCTAAATTTATAACATATCTAATCATGAATTCAAACTACAACTTACTATTGTAGGCTCCTCCTTAGGAGTGAGTGGCCACGTCATCAAATCTACATAATTGTCTCGTCGAACCTCATGTGCACTAGGAGTCTCCTATGAGATACAAAATAGTAGTTGTTAATATCATGGAAATTAGTTTTGAATTTATTTATGAAGATAAGTGATGCAAGAGCATCCCATTCTCATCAGGGGAACATTGAAGATCCAAGGCATTACAGAGGTCATGGAACATCTCTTGAAGTCAATTGGGCAATCCTTGCACCAATTATGGCTCATGGAAGCATAAAAAGTTATAATGTTGGACTCATATGTGGAAGAAAGTTGTAATTGGGCATGAGATAGGATTTTAGGATTTCATATGGTAGATGTGTCATTTGATAGGTTCATGTAGGTTGTCATGATCATATCTTGTCATTAGACAAGTCAAAACGTTCTAGAATTGAGTTTTGGGGTTTGAACAAGCAAGCCCTGGTTTTTAAGCCATTTTAAGGAGGGTTTTGAAGTTTGGGTGTTTAGGAGTGTGACCAAGACCTATAATCTTGAAAATCCTTAGTGTGTTGGTCCCTTTGTTGAAGCCTTGGTGTGTCTAATTCCTCCTTGTGTGTCCCAGAGTTGAAAGGTACATAAGTTGTGTCCAGAGATTTCTTGGTTAGGAAAGAAAGAGAATCAGTGAGTTGGCCCTTGGGAAGGAAGAAAACTTGTTGTGAAAATGCCTCCTAAAAATCAAATGGCTAGAGAACTTGAAGAATTGAGAGAAGAGTTGGCAAAAGAGAAAAGAGAGAGGAGAGAACTTGAAGCATCTAGAGTGAGGGAAGAAAGATAGATGAGAAGAGAGAGGCTGAAGCTTATTGCAAGGATAGAATCCTTAGAAAAGGAAAGGCAAGAACCTAGAGGAGAAGAGGTTAGAGGAAGAAATCATGGAGAGAACCATGAAGAAGAAGAGGTTGGTAATGCAAGGCAAGAGCATGAGACAACAGATGATCCTGAAGAAAGGAGATTTATGAGAATCATTAAGGCAGTACAAGATAATGGTGGGAAGAACCATATTGATTTTCCAATATACCAGGGTAAAATGGATAGTGAAGAAGTGCTAGGGTGGATAGAGGCCCTTGAGAACTACTTTGATCTTGAAGACATAGAGGCAGATAAGAAGGTAAAAGTAGCAACAACAAGACTGAGAGGAACATCACTCACTTGGTGGACTAGTGTTCAGAATGAGAGAGAGGAAAGGTGGTGCAGGGCAACAACAAGTATCTCTGTTGCCGGACACCTTGCCACTCCATGAAAGTGAGGATTCAAGTAGATTAGGAAGTTGGAATAAAGGTTTGGTCCATATTTTACAAGTTGGTCTATGTTTTGTAATAAAGGCACATGTAAGGCCCACAAGCATTTTGGCATGGTTATAAACCAAGTGACTCCATGGGACCAAAAGGCCTTAGAATAGGGTATTTAGAGTCTAAACAGTATTAGCAAAAAGTGGTTGTTTGTTTGTTTTATGGTTGGGAACGCCTATATGGTTGTTCCAATGGTCATGTAAACCTTTATATATGTCATATGTGATCTCAGTTGAAAGGGGGAGATCAGAGTGTACGGTGGTTTGGAGAAAAAATAATAAAAAATTCAATTTTCTGGAAATTTACTTAGCTGCATTTAATAAATCCATATGACCAATTTTGAGTCAATGGAATAGTTTAGAAAGTTAGGGAATGCATAAAAACTATAGTTTGAAATTTGAATTTCAAATTCAAACGGTCATATTAGTTTTGGAGGGAAAGTAGTAATTTGGTATTTGTTTGATTAAATAAACCTTGTAACCAACTTGGTCGGTTGGATAGGTGCATATAAGCCTATTTAAGTTGTAATGAACATATGCAAGACATGAATCATTATTGGTATGGAAAAAATCATAGAAATTGTATAGAACAACAATCATACTTTCCTCTGCATCAATTAAAAAAATAAAAAATAAATGATACTTATACATATAATGGGGCTCTCTGTGCGAATGAAAATCCCTGATGATCTAGGATGCCAAATCTGTACAGGCTCATTGCCAGTAGCCACACCCTATATACAATAAATAATGTAATTAAATGAGATTACCACAAACATTTTACAAGAATGCATCAATATTTAATCAATTAGAAAACATCTAATTACCTTTCCTTTGTCAATGCATGTTGGCTCACCCCCCGCACTTTGTCCCCCCGGGGCAGGTGGTATCTGCAAGATAAAAGAAAGATTAGCAACCATATATGCTACAATATCAAATAGAAAAAAGAAATGCGAACACAACATAATGTACCGTAGATGTCTCAAGGCCAAATGAAATGGCCGAGAGTGTAGCATCATCTATCTGTCTGAGCTCCTCCTCGGTCATCAACTAAACATGAATGAAGATCACATACATGTAAAAGTCAGTATGGCTTAAAAATTAAAATTAATCTATTATAAAAATTAACTTTAAATCACATATGTCATAACAAAAAAATGTATACACGTACCGACACCGAAGGAGTCCATGCCTCTACATTCCCCTCCTCTCTCGCATCAAGGTCTGTAGCCTCTGCACGTGCGTTTGGTGTATCCTCGTCTAATACAAAATGATACTCAGGAAGATCACCTATGGGACCCAAGAAAATATTCTTGCATGTAATGCAAGTGTGAGGCACACAAACATGTGATGAGCTAGCTGATGATGAATTGGCACCAACATCATCAACACGAGGAGGCAAGACTGACCTAGCCTGAGATATCATTAGGCTACTCAGCCTATGAATGGCTCTGATGGTCTGAGAGCTACCCTCTGCCATAATATCTAGATGTTGCACTTGAGGAGGGGGGGAGATATCGGGGGGGGGGGGGGGGACAAAAGTGCCAAGTTTCTTCTGCTGGGAAGAGGGTCTATCCTGAGGAGCTCCTAGTCCTAAGCCCATGTTGGGCTTCATGCTCCAATAGTTCACTTTAAGTTTCAACACAAATTCTACATATAATTTTTTAAGGAAATAAAATGGTATGTCTAAATTGCCATGTGGAGGGATATCAAAGACCATCCACCAACGGTCCCAAAAATTTGCACGTATGGCGTCATTTGTGCACCATTTAATCGATAGTTTGGTTTTTTTTGGGTCAACTGGTATACCTATTTTTGGGTTAGCAAAAAGGCTTGCCAAATCATCTTTGGTTATGTTGAGGGCCGCGACCTCATCATAATCCAAACCATCATCAAACATCTGGTGCATTTCATCACGCCAACGAAGAGCGGCATTTTGTTGGTTTGTAAGAGTTTCAATGTTATCCACTATGGTGTTTAACGTGGATAACATAGGAGCCAGTGCAGGTACATTATTGTATGTTCTATGCAAACCTCTCAACTCAGTGAGATTTTCATTTATCAAATCCTCGATTTGAGGAGGGTTTTGAGGAGGTAGAGGATCATTTGGTGGACGGTTTTGTGGGGATACTGGATCATTTGGTGGTGGGTTGCGAGGAATATTATTCCCTGCCTCAGTGTCATCATTTTGATCAGCCATTCCTATTGAATTGAAAAACGTAATATATATTAAAAAAAAAATCTAAATTTTAACCATTTTTGTCAAAAAAACCCTAGATTCAACTAAAACAAACAAAATCTTATTAAAATCTATTAAATTTAGGTTAAAAATGAGTTAGGGGTGGGGGGGGGGAAACATACCTGATATCTGATATCCGATTTGCTATCTGATATCCGATCTGACTGGCCCAAATTCGCGTGAAAATAAGGGCCGCGGGTCTGTGTTTTTGTGTTTAATCCATGCACAGGTATCGGATATCCGATATTATAATATATATAATATAAACATTTTATATATTTTTATATTATATTTTATATTTATTATATTAATTTACTATATATTATAATATAAAATATTATTATTATACTATATTATTATAATTTATAATATATTATACTTTTTATTATATATTATATTATAAGATATTACTTTTTATTATTATATTATATTATATATATATTATATTACATTACTATATATTATAATATATGAAATATTATATTATATTATTATAATATAATATGTTATTATAATATTATTATAATAATAATATTATTATATTATAGTATAATAATAATTATAATAATATTATTATATTATAGTATAATAATAATTATAATAATAATATTAAATAATAATAATATTAAATAATAATAATATTATTATAATATAATAGTATGATATATTATTTAATATTATTATTATTATTTTATATCAATAATAATAATATTAAATAATATATCATACTATTATATGATTTTAATTATTAGTCGGATATCCGATATCATATCGGATATCCGATATCATATCAGATATCTGATAAGGCTCAGCTTAACCTTCCAAGTTTGGTTCCTGGATAGGTAAAAAAAAGTCAGAGTGGATTTTGAAGCGCTTTTAGGCGTCTTCAAACTCTTTTTTTTTCACATCGCCACTTTTTGGCACACCATGATCCTGCACATACCCTGACCAAGAAGATCAAACCCTAATAAAAAATTAGGTAATTAGAACTGACATGGGTAAATTACTTGTTACAATTTCAAGTGAGCTTTACTTTTTAAATATTTGCAAAATTAGATCAGTTTTATGTTATATTTAACTCTCTTTCCAACATCAATCTTTTTAAATGTTTTCATTCATTCATGTCATAGCAAATAGTCTATACTCTTGAATCATTTTTTTAGTGTTTGTAATTCAAAATATAAATGGCTTCAAATTATTCCAGTGTATATTATCAAAATATAATACAAAACACTAAACATTGTATAATGCATAATATATATATACCTTGGGTATAGTTTCTTAAGTTTTATAAAGACCTACTAACAACCTCTATAATACAACAGAAATAACAAGGCATCTAAGCTGAATTTTATAAATTTGAGATAAATTGAATTTTTATTTATTTGTGCCAAAAGGAAAGGTTATTCATTTCACATAAGAAACAATAGTTAGAGTGGTAGGGAGAGATAGGGGTGGATAAAGGAAGAGAAGCTGAAGTGAATAAGTGAGATGAGTAATATGAAGAGAAAAGAGAGATGGAGAGGTGGAAAGATTGAAAGTGATAAAAATTGGAAGAGAGTGTGTATATGAGGGAGATAAATATGAAGGAAAAGGAAAAGAATAAGGAAGTGAGAGGAAGAAACATAGGAAGAGGATAGAGGAAAGTTTAGAGATTGAGTGACAAAGATATTTAAGGTGATAGATAGTATATAGATAGATATAGAGAGTAGATAAATAAGAAATTGAGAAAATAGAACATATAGATAGTGAGAGGTGAATGGTAAAGAGAGGGATAAAATAAGATAGAGATAGGGAAGGAGAAATGAGTTTATGTGTATATCAGATGGAGGGAGGGAGAGAGAGTTTTAAATTATTGATTTCAAATAGCTAGGGTATCCATCTTGTATAGGAAATAATAGTTAAGGATAGATAATTATAATGAGAGATAAGGAGAGAGTAAAGGGGAGTGAGTAAAATAGATAATTAAAAAAAAAAAGAGAGGAGTAAAGAGGAAAAAATATAAAAATAGATAGGGAAACATAGGGAGAGATAATGTGTAGATAGATAGAGTGAAATCAGATATCAAAGTGGAGGAGAGTTGTGAAGAAAAAAGATAGAAGGGGGAAGTGGGAGGGAGAGGAATAGGAATAGGAGATGAGGGGTCATAGATGGATAGTGGATAGATAGATAGATAGAGTAGAACAAAGAGAAATAGATGCATATAGGAGAGAAACATCTAACAAAGCATAATACAGAATAGAGATAGGGAGAGAGAAAGGAGTGTCTATGTGCATGAATAAGAAGCACATAAAGATAGAGGTAGGGAAGAAGATTTGAATAGTTTATCAATAACTATTCCATAACATCATAAAAGATATTAAATACTATTGGCTTAATCCTTGCACCCTTCGATGTCCAAAGTGTGGGACACACTTTTTGGCTTTTTGGCATTTAATTTGGGTTGTGGGTATTTAATGAGTTTTGCAACTAACTTGTGGCTTATGCATATATTTAATGTAAAGGTTTATTTTAAATTGTATTGGGCTAGGCCGACTTGTGGCTTAGTTGGGTATAACTAGGGAGTCTTTTGGAGTCTTTAAGCATTCATTACGAGGGAGTGGATCCTGAGTTTAGCATGGAGTATCTAGAATTTTTTTTGATATGTGTGTTATTGTCTAGAATCTACGAAATGCATGCCTTTACAATAATACAGTATATCATCCTGCCTATGATGATCCTTGTCTTCTGAATACAACTGAGATATTTGCTACAATTATTTCTCATGATTATGAAGAACTGGTAAACCAAGTTTGGAGACACACAAAATACATTGAGCGTACATGTTTACGGAAGAAAGAAAACAAGGTCACATGCAAATATAAAGCCTCTTGGAAAGAGAAAGTTGTATTAAGATGATATATTGAGTGCATTTTAGAAGGCTAGGTTATCCAAATCATTTATGAAATGATAATTAGAGGGAGGGAGAAATAGTAAGAGAGAGTTCGTGTATGAGGGAGGAAAAGGAAAACAAGAAGGAAGCGAGAGGGAGAGAAATAGGAAGAGGAGACAGGAAAGTGGGAAGATGAAGAGATACAATTTGATAGAGATATGTAAGGTGATAAATAGTATATTATAGATAGATACACAAATAAGATAAAAGATAAATAGAGAAAATAAAATATAAATAATGAGAGGTGAATGGTGAAGAGAGGGGTAAGATAAGATAGACATAAGGAAGGGGAAATGAGTTGATTTTTATAACAAACATTTGGATAGAAGCAAGACTCGTCAATAAAGTGATTGGTGAAATCACATATATTGTCTACAGAATGGATACCAAACCACCAAACGTGCCCATGTATGTTGTTATACATTTTGAAAACTACAATGGACCACCATGGAATCAAGATGAGACAAAATGTATGCCAATAGTGCCAATTACATTAGGCATTCGAAGACAACTACCACTCACCATGTCATGAGCTATCACAATACACAAATCCCAAGAACTCATGCTACAGAAAGCAATGGTTGATATAAGTAGAATTGAAACACAAGGACTCATTTTTACAACTATATCTAGAGTAAAAAAAAAAGATGGTCTCTGTATCTGACCTGCTTTCACCTTTAAAAGATACTAAAAAATGAAAAGCAATCCATATACAATTATACGCAAAAAAAGAGGAGGATCACCTATATCAGATAGTTCTTTAGACAAAGCATTTGTATTCTGAGTGTGACAAGAAATTAAAATAACACAACTAAATCAAACATATTACATATGGAACATACTCAAACAAATACTCAAAAGTACATAAGACTATCGGCATAACCCCTTGCACCATCAAAGGTGCAAGTGCTAGTCTTATAATATTGTTGTCATTATGTTTCTTATCTTAGGTACTTATGATGAGTGCTATAAGCTAATTTAGGGGCCAAGTTCTTATGGAATATTCTCTACACAATATTTTATTGAACTGTAATGGGGAGAAGATTTAATGGTCCCTTCCATACAAAACCCAGAGAAGTAAATGTGCATCTAGAGGTCTATTTTCTATTAATTTTCTCTTCACTACTCATTGATAGAGTTATGAACATTGGTTGATAGGGATTTGATATTGCTATACTACTACAATGAAAATGTATAATTTAATGGATCTATTTGATTTTACTTGAAAAATACTTAACAGATTAGATACATTGGATCAAGCTGAAAAAAAAACTAATAGATGTTTCTTCTTATTATATTTCTCTTATATCTAACTATGTCTATCATGCTACTAAATTATTTCATTTCATTAAATTTAATGAAAGCTAATCCATCTTTTAATACAACACATAAGATGATATGCAAATTCTTCATTTCTTTCATGGATCATCCATACCAACAAATGTTCAAAAGTAAAAATAAAAAATCTTTGCAATGTAATGCTCAAAGGACATAAGGGATCAAATTTAACAATATAATATACACTAACATGGAGAAGGATTTCATCCTTCCAATACATTACAAAATGACATGTCCCTCCCTTTCTACCGTGCAATCATTCACTTCTATAATAAGGATAAGATGGAGAGTGATTCTCCAATATATATAACATGCATAAAGGCAAGTCTTCTCCTTAAACAACACCTACAAAATGACCATTCCAAGATTTTTTTTATCCATTACTCCTTTAAGATTAAAACCTGCAAGTACATTCCAAAGAAAACAACAAGAATCATGGAGGCTCACCTCCCAACCTAGGCCTCCAAAGAGGCCACCCACCGAGCTAGGGAAACAAGGCTCAAATGGGCTACATTCAATCAAGCATCAAAAACAAGAACCAAAATTAATACAATATTTTCACAACTCATTTAAAACCCCAACCAAGGTTTTCATAATGATTCACAAATGGAATCATAAACATTGGGTGAAGGTGGGCTCTCGAAGGAGGAGAATACCATATCCTTATGAAACAACAAATCTTATAAATGCAATATTATAACAAGGCTTCCAAGAAAAATGCCACAAGAAGGATATCAATAATCACATGCCTCAACAAGGCTATCAACACTTACTTCTCTTCACATATCCTCACTTATGCCTCCCATAGAACAATAGAAAGGCATATCGCTTCAATGGAGCCCATACTCCATGAAAACTATCCCCTCTCCAAGAGGAGGTTTTCTCAACTTCAATGTTGAGCCTAACTAACCCTTTCACCCCAAGGCTTCTCTTCCCTCCCAAGGGTGAGTGAAGCCTTCATACCCAACATAACATTCATTCCACCACAACAACTCAAAGAAAACAAAATCAAAAGCAAGTAGATCCAACATGCTCATTTACATACACAAGCAACTACAACATACACCATACACAAGACCCATAAATCCTACAAGAACACTCTTACAATTTCCATCTTTCAACTTTCATGAGATGAGAAAATCCATGGCATGAAGCACTAACCTCCTTCCAAGCTAATGGATATGAAATGGTGATAAAGAGCTTTCCTTCTTTGGCTTCCAAGTTTGTTCTCCCAAAAACCCTAAGTGTCTCTACAATTAGAGAGTGGGTGAACAACCAATAAGTTTAGCACAAGCTCCTTAAAAGGACCTCTAGTTCCATCCTCACCTACCCCTCTTACACCCTTGTACCTTTCTACCAATAGGAACTTACCCAAGTGGAGGGATGAGGACAGAAGTCATGCGACACTCTAATTTTCGAATTGGCTTGAAAATGACTAGTTTAGGGGGTCTCCTAAGTCCCCTAGGCCAACTTATGGTTATATTTAGACCCCCAACCTATACTACTATCATGTGAGTGACTTATTTTCACCAAAATAACACTTGGGAACCACTTTTAGGCTCTCTAAAGTTCTATCAAATTTAATTTGAATTCCATCTTGAAGGTGACTCATTCTAACACTGTCCAAGGTGGGTTAACTAAATTTCATAATGGGATTAAGTTTAGGTTAAGTGACTTCATGCCTAAAATCCTATATGACATGTCATTTACACATAGAAAACACAAGTGTCAAATGACACACACACATTAAATACTTTACACATCACGATGACATGTCACTAATTAATCATGATCTTTAAACTCATAACACCTATGCACAATCACATTACAAAATAAACACAATAAAATGAGGTTTTGAATCTTCCAAAGATTCACCTTGGCTTTACTATGTTCACATAGGTTTGAACCTTGTTTCCCCGAATAATTTCCATGGTTCAAGTTTCCTGCACACTCAACTTAAACATCAATAGTCCAATGGAATAATACAGAAATACATGTAGATAAATGCAGAATAATCCATAATCACATTAACACACACAATTGATTCCCCTTTCTAATCATTTCCATAAAATATTCAAAACATTGTAATATTAACATACAGGTATCAACATTTTTCTTTCTTATCATAACGAAATTACCGTTCTAAACACTATCACCATACTTATAATCATGAAACACCAAAGTCATATCTACTAAATCATTAATAGGATCTCAATATATATATCCTAAGTGAAAATCATTAATATGTAGACTTGTTAACTAGTATCTTTTCAATCAAGTTAAACATAGTGACATTCTTAGCAATATCCCTTTATCACATCACGAGGGGTTTGTGTGTGAGTTTCTAGGGTTAATTCCTCAGACTATTAGAATGTTTCCAAAATTATGTCATCATAATTTTAAACCTATTTCTGGATGTAACCATATTTCTTGTTGTCATTATAACCTACATTCATTGTTGTTCTCACTAGAGTGAATGCTAATTTAACTTTCCTAATTGCATTGTAGATCATACCTTGAATCTTGTGACTGGGTTCTTGGCTTGAACATATTGAGTCTTATTTTCATGTGGTCTTATCTTATTGACCTAATGTTATTTGATAGAGTATAAACCTTATAATAATCAAAATCTACATCAATCTCTAATAGGATCTCATAAATCATTGTTAATAACAAAAATATCAATCATGACCGAATTAACTCCTTATCATATTCATTACTTATGGTTTATAATAGGGTACAAGTGTGGGCCTTACAACCATTTTATATTGTTCAAAAAAAGTAATATAAATTAACACATAAGAGAATGAATGTACATGAATAAAAGAACAACTTTCAAAACACTTGGATAATATAAGAATGAGGATTGTTCATGGTAATAAGGGTAAGATAGTCTACAAGAATAAATGAAAGGGAAGTTTTTTCTTATTATAGGGTATAGTAACAATATAAGAGTAAAGAGAGTTTTTTCTTATTATAGGGTATAGTAACAATATGGAAAAGACATGACACTTCAAGAAGAAAACAATCATGGTACCATACAAAGATTGATGAATATAGTACTGCCAACTAACTCCATGGGAATAGAAGTAAACTATTTTTATGATGTTTAGTAATAGCTTTAAATGTTTTAGTCTATTAGGAACCAATGCAACATGAATAATAAAAAAGAGTAAAGTTTAGTTAGGAGCTTAGTTGTGAGGAACTAAAGAAATTAATAATGGAATGGTGTAGGAAGAGAAATTCTCAATCATGTACCTAATATTTTATATATCTAAATATATGTTATTTCTATGTATTTTCTAGTTACTATGAAATGGTGAATGTGTTCCTTACTATGGTTCTCTATCTTCACATGTGAATGCTCTTGAATTCTTTGTCTGCATTTGTGAGGTTACTAAATGTTTTGGCAATATGAATT
This sequence comes from Cupressus sempervirens, assembly GCA_028749045.1. Lineage (NCBI taxonomy): Eukaryota > Viridiplantae > Streptophyta > Pinopsida > Cupressales > Cupressaceae > Cupressus > Cupressus sempervirens. The sequence continues at coordinate 793,996,867 of CM053786.1, forward strand.
ATCTTCGTAGCCCATTATCATGAAGGTTTGGAGTTTAGTTGTCTTGTCTATGAATGAATCATCACAAGCTTCTTGGGCTATAAAAGTAGTCTTTCTCAATATGCATCAGTTCTATAAATTTGGAAGTTTTCCATAAAATAAAAGACAAAGGAGAAATATCATCATTATGTGAGCATAATAACACAACACATACTAACATATAACCAAAAAATGTATTAGGTGGACAAAAAACTTAATCAGTCCAATGATTTACAAACCCAACATCAAGAAAATTTTGAGTTTCAATACATTATCATTAAATTCTATGAGACAATCATTTAACCTTTCCTTCACTTCTACTACAACACAAGAGAGAGATCTACACAAGAAATTTTAACAAATGATATCCACAAAATGTATTTTTATAACTTAATGATACATACAATACAAAGAGATTTACAAATGGAATAGAAATATCATCATTTAACTCATAACATTAATTAAATGTAAAGATAAGAAATGGAGAACTCTCCAACAACAATTTTGATCCAAATACTATCTTGAACTCTTTTCTTCACAAAACTCCAATAGGAGGTTCAAAGACTCCCAAGCTATAAAACAAGAATCTACAAACTTGCAAGTAAAATTGATCAAATAAGTATTAGCTAATAAGAATATTTTTATGTCATCTATTTTGGGTTCCATTTAAAGATGGTAAATACTTTGTTAAACAAGGATACTTATCTCTCCAACCAATTAGTTCATTCAGACCAGATAATGTGCTTTTAAATTCTATTGGAATAGTTTAGTTCTTTCAAAAGTAGGATGCTTTGCATGGCTTTTATTAAAGAACCAAATTTTGACTAGTGATCATCTTCATAGATTGAGCATTTTTTATCGCTTTAATTTTGTACTCTATCTGCAAGTTATGGAACAATAGAGCACCTCCTCTTAACCTACCCTTTTGTCCAAGATTGTTGGTATTTTTCTCTTAACAAGCCTAATTTTAATATGCCATTACCTAACTCTCTGTGGGATTTATTAATCGAGGCATGGTAAATTTAATATTCTAAATCAATGTTTTCATGTCTTTGGAAGTGCATCCCCACATCTGTAGTATGGAAAATTTGGTGGGAGAGAAACAAGAGAATTTTTAGATAGACATCATCTCTAATCCCTTAATTTTTGGAAGGATTAGAGAAATCAATTTTTGATCTTGTTAATGCTATAGTAAGTAAATATAAGGGTAAACATATTTTTTCTTTGTAGGATGGCTATATTATTCATTGATGGAAGGGTTTACTTTTTCTGTATCTTCCTACTCCATTGTTTCCTTCTGAGATTCCTCTTATCCGAGCACAAACAAAGTGGATTCCCCCAAGTGAGGGTTATTACAAACTCAAATTTGATGGGGCCTCTATGGGAAATCTAGGCAACTCTAGCTATGGTATAGTAATTAGAGACTTTAAAGGCCATGTGATTACAAAAAAATCATCTCCTCTCCCTCCGTGTACTAATAACAAAGCTAAGGCATTGGCCTTTCTTTTTGACTTGGAACTTATAAAATCACTTTCTATATCTAAGTTACATGTTGAAAGGGATTCAAAAATTAATATTAATATGTGTATTAACCATCATATCTATAATTGGTCCATACAATATATATTGCATCAAGTATGGTCTTTTCTTGATTCAATTTTTGAATGTTACATAATGCATATTTATAGAGAAGGAAATCTATTAGCTGATTGTCTAAACAATTTGGGTACTGATGGTGTTTATATTCAGTCTTTTCTTTCCCAACTTAATCTCCTTGATTTCTCCAACTTCATTACTAATATGATAAAAGAACATGTTTACAACCCTATTGAGCCCTTCACAAATAATAGTTGATAGTAATTCATGACTTCTTTGCATTTTCACATGCTTTAATTTTATGGATAACACTTGTTCTTTTGAGTTATTGGATGTAGTTCAGGGTCCTAGATTGCACTTGCATCAGATGAATCATTTCTTATATCACAGTGTTAATTGGGGTTTTGGAAGAAGATCAATAATGAAAACTTTTATGACAATTTTTGGCTTAGCTTTTTATGGTTTTTGTGATGTCCCCAGAGTGGGCCCCTAATGAAAGGTGACGTAGGTCTATCCATGTAGTTTGTTGCTACCATGTGCTCGGGGTCCTCGCCAGCGAGGCTATCCTAGGGTTTCCCCCTTAACGTGGGGAGGTGCTATTTACTAACAGTCTCGGCTTTTGGTGCAATAGTTAATAACTTGGTATTAGAGCCAGAGGTCTCGAGGTCAAGACTCGCGGAGCATGGTGGGCTGTGATGTCCCCAGAGTGGGCCCCTAATAGAAGGTGACATAGGTCTGTCCATGCGATTTGTCGCTACCATGTGTCCAGGGTCCTCGCCAGCGAGGCTATCCTGGGGTTGCCCCCTTAACGCGGGGAGGTGCTATTTACTAATAGCCTTGGCTTCTGGTGTAATGGTTACTAACTTGGTATTAGAGCCAGAGGTCTCAAGGTCGAGACTTGCAGAGTATGGTGGGCTGTGATGTCCCCAGAGTGGGCCCCTAACAAAAGGTGATGTAGGTTTGTCGGTGCAGTTTGTCGCTACCACGTGTCCTGGGTCCTCGCTAGTGAGGCCATCCTAGGGTTGCCCCCTTAACGCGGGGAGGTGCCATTTACTAACAGTCTGAGCTTTTGGTGCAATGGTTACTAACTTCTATGATGTCCCTAGAGTGGGCCCCCAATGGAAGGTGATGTAGGTCTGTCTATGTAGTTTGTCGCTAACACATGTCTGGGGTCCTCGCCAGTGAGGCTATCTTGGGGTTGCCCCCTTAACATGAGGAGGTGTTGTTTACTAAAAGTCTAGGCTTTTGGTGCAATGGTTACTAACTTGGTATTAGAGCTGGAGGTCTTGAGGTCGAGACCTGTGGAACATGGTGGGCTGTGATGTCCCCAGAGTGGGCCCCTAACGAAAGGTGATGTAGGTCTGTCTGTGCGGTTTTTTGCTACCATGTGTTTGGGGTCCTTGCTAGCGAGGCTATCCTGGGGTTTCCCCCTTAATGTGGAGAGGTGCCATTTACTAATAGTTTAAGCTTTTGGTGCAACAATTACTAACTTGGTATCAGAGCCAGAGGTCTCAAGGTTGAGACCCACAGAGCGTGGTGGGCTGTGATGTCCCCAAAGTGGGCCCTTAATGGAAGGTGACATAGGTCTATCCATGCAATTTACCGCTACCACATGTCTAGGGTCCTCGCCAATGAGGCCGTCCTGGGGTTGCCCCCTTAACGCGGGAGGTGTCATTTACTAATAGTCTGAGCTTTTGGTGCAATGATTACTAACTTGGTATCAGAGCCGAATGTCTCGAGGTCGAGACCTATAGAGCATGGTGGGCTATGATGTCCCCAGAGTGGGCCCCTAACAGAAGGTGACATAGGTTTGTCAGTGCAATTTGTCGCTACCACATGTTCGAGGTCCTTGCTAGTGAGGCTATCCTGGGGTTGCCCCCTTAACATGGGGAGGTGCCATTTACTAATAGTTTAGGCTTTTAGTGCAACAGTTACTAACTTGGTATTAGAGCTAGAGGTCTCGAGGTTGATACCCGCAGAGCGTGGTTGGTTGTGATGTCCCCAGAGTGGGCCCCTAATGAAAGGTGATGTAGGTCTGTTTGTGCGGTTTGTCACTACCACGTGTTCGGGGTCCTCGCTAGTGAGGCTATCCTGGGGTTGCCCCCTTAACGTGGGGAGGTGATGTTTACTAACAGTCTAGGCTTTTGGTGCAATGGTTAACCCTAAGATAGCCTCGTTGGCGAGGACCTCAGACATGTGGTAGCGACAAACCGCATGGATAGACCTATGTCATCTTTTATTAGGGGCCCACTCTAGGGACATCACAACCCACCACGATCTGTGGGTCTCGACCTTGAGACCTCTGACTCTGATACTAAGTTAGTAACCGTTGCACCAAAAGCTCAGACTGTTAGTAAAGGACACCTCCCCATGTTAAGGGGGCGACCCAAGGATAGCCTCGCTAGCAAGGACCCCGGACACGTGGTAGCGACAAACTGCACAGACAGACCTACATCACCTTCCATTAGGGGCCCACTCTGGGGACATCACAGCCCACCACACTCCGCAGGTCTCGTCCTCGAGACCTCTGGCTCTGATACCAAGTTAGTAACTGTTGCACCAAAAGCCTGGACTATTAGTAAATGACACCTCCCCGGGTTAAGGGGGCAACCCTAGGATAGCCTCGCTGGTGAGGACCCTAGACATGTGGTAGCGACAAACCGCACGGACAGACCTATGTCACCTTTCGTTAGGGGAAAACTCTGGGAACATCATAGAGTTAGTAACCGTTGCACCAAAATCTCAAACTATTAGTAAATGACACCTCCCCGCGTTAAGGGGACAACCCTAGGATAGCCTCGCTAGCAAGGACCCCAGACACGTGGTAGCGACAAACTGCATGGACAGACCTACGTCACCTTCCATTAGGGGCCCACTCTGGGGACATCATAGCCCACTGCGCTCCACGGGTCTTGACCTTGAGACCTCTGAATCTGATACCAAGTTAGTAACCATTGCACCAAAAGTTCAGACTGTTAGTAAATGGAACCTCCCCACATTAAGGGGGCAACCCCAAGATAGCCTCGTTGGCAAGGACCTTGGACACGTGGTAGTGAAAAACCACATAGACAGACCTACATTACCTTCTGTTAGGGGCCCACTCTAGGGACATCATAGAGTTAGTAATCGTTGCACCAAAAGCTCAGACTGTTAGTAAATGACACCTCCCCGCGTTAAAGGGGAAACCCCAGGATAGCCTCACTGGCGAGGACCCTGGACACGTGGTAGCGACAAACTGCATGGACAGACCTATGTCACCTTCTATTAGGGGCCCACTTTGGCGACATCACAGTCCACCACGCTCTACAGGTCTCGACCTTGAGACCTCCGGCTCTGATTCCAAGTTAGTAACCGTTGCACCAAAAGCTTGGACTTTTAGTAAATGACACCTCCCCACGTTAAGGGGGCAACCCCAGGATAGCCTTGCTAGCAAGGACCCCGGACGCATGGTAGCGACAAACTGCACGGACAGACCTACATCACCTTTCGTGAGGGGCCCACTTTGGGGACATCACAATTTTTTTGTCACCAAATAATGAATTGTATCCATATGAGTTTTGGTGTCTTTCTAATCATGATATTCTAGATTTGGGATTCACAATGACAAGATTCATTGGTGTTGATAGATAGTCTTTCTAGATGCAGTCTTTCTTCTTCTACATCATTTTTTGTAGTAGGAAATGACCAAAGTTTTTCTTTACTAGTTCCTTTCTCCAGGAGCCTTTTTTGATCCTGTTATTATTAATATAAATATAAAGTTTTTCCAAAAAAAATAGTCATGGAGAGATCACCTCCCAACCTAGACCTCAAGGAGGCCACCCACTGAGCTAGGAGAAATAATAGCCAACCAGGTGACATTCAAATTGAAATCAAAATCACATTAACACAACATAAAATACCCTTCCAAGGTATTCACAAATGGGTTTCACTTTGAACCCATGGCAAGGGGTGAAGGTGAAACTTCCATGTAGGAGATGCCAATAAAGAACATGCAATAAACATGCCCCATACAACTTCCATATTCATTTCTCCTTATCTCCCCTCAAATAATATCAATATGTATTGACAAGAAAGGGATGATATACCTTGCCTTTATCCCTCTTCTCACCATGAGAAGAGACTCTACACTTCAATGGAGTTCAACTAACCCCCTCCCTCACACATGTCCACTTCTTCCCTATCTAAGGATGAGTATTGTCATCACTCCCTTCTCAAACCACTCAACAAGATCAAGAAAATGAGCAAGAACAAGATTGCAAACAAACCCAAAATCCCATCTCTCACAATGCATTGTTACAAAACATACAATACAAATATACAATATTTACAAGCACATACTAAGCTTTAAAAATATGAAACAAGCATCCATTGAAATGGAGATCACCAACCTTCACAATGTGTAATGGCAAAAGAAGTTTGAGAAGAGTCATTTTCCCTTGTTGCTCCAAATCCAAAAACCTAATTTCTATAAAAATAGAGAGTGGATGAACACCCACTAAGTTATCCAACAACCTTTAAAAAAGGCCTCCAATTCCAACCCACCTAATATCAATAAAATTTTGAATTGACCCCAAGTCCTTTGGCTATAAACATGTCCCCTATCATAAATTTTGGTGTTGGACAAGAGTGTGGGTTTAAGAAAGGTCATAAGGTCATTTAGTTTTCTCAAAAAATGAAAAGTGGAATATTTAGAGGGTCACTAAAGCCACTAGGGGGTTCTAGTAATGTTAAAAAATGCCCCCAACCCAAATATGTACCCCTTGAGGCACTTATATTTTACTAAATTTGGCTACTATGACCACTTTTTGGCCTTTAAAAGTGACTTGAAATTTTTAATTCAGAAAACCTTATTGGCGGAACTTTACAAGTTATCTCTAACAAAGGGGCATTTAATTAGGCTTCTAATTAATTCAGTCTTAGGTTAATTGGTTACATTTCCAACCCTAATTGACATATACTTTTTTCACATGACAAGTGTCAAGTGACACTATAAAATTAACATTACATAAACGTTTGACATGTCACTAAATAGATAATGAAATAACCTAATACATACATTTAGATTACAATTATGAATTAAATCACTTGACAACAAGTTTCAAATCTCATCATTAGATTAAACTTTGGTTCTATAGTTTGCACATAGTGTTGGTTATTAATTGCATGGTAAATTTCCTACACACTCAATTCAAATATGTTGAAATACTTTAGAAGAACTGGGGGAGGTGAATAAGTTATCCAAGGTCCAAATGCCCCAATCAAACATTTTAGCACTTAACAAAACTTATATATATATATATATATATATATATATATATATATATATATATATATGTATGTATGTATGTATGTATGTATGTATGTATGTATGTATGTATGTATGTATGTATGTATGTATGTATGTATGTATATATATACATATATATATATGTATGTATATATATATGTATGTATATATATATGTATGTACATATATATACATATATATGTATATACATATATATACATATATATGTATATACATATATATACATATATATGTATATAAATATATATATATACACATATATATGTATATATATATACACATATATATGTATATATATATATACATATACATATATATGTATATACATATATATACATATATATACATATATATGTGTATACATATATATATATACACACACATATATATATATATATGTATATATATATGTGTATACATATATATTTATATACATATATATATACACATATATATGTATATATATACATACATATATATGTATATATATATATGTATATAATGTATATACATATATATATATATACATATATGTATGTACATATATATACATGTATATACATGTATATGTATGTACATACATATATGTATATATATATATGTAAATACATGTATATACATGTATATATATCATGTATCTTTCATGCATCTAAAAATTCCATAACTTAATAGGTCACTATCCTAGGTCAGAATCACTTTGCAAAAATGTAAACATTAAACTCTACAAAATCATTCACAGATTTTGACATAAGGATTTTATGTGGAAACCCAATTTGGAAAAAACCACCAATAACATGCTACTAGTTCTCACTCTTTTGTAGTGATGCCTTGTGAAAGGCTAACTTTGTTAAAGGTTATAGTATACACTATTAAATGTGACTTGACTAAAGGATTTCAATCACCTTGTTAGGAGTGAGACTTGTTAAAGGACTTTAGAAAATTCTATTAGAATGTCACCTAGTTAAAGGATTTATAAATAAGTGTTAGGTCAACCTTAATCCAAAGGACTTATCCTAAACTAATACAATGATTAGAATGTAACAATAGGACTTGATTTGATAACAAATCATGACTCACTTGCAGATTAGAATTCTCTATTTCAGTCCTCCATTCTACTTGGCTTCATACACTTCATTTATGATAGCTTCTTCACCCTTCAAGCATTCATCTTCATCAACCTTCTTACTTTGAATGCCAATTATAGACTCTTCTATTTCACCACCATATGAAGCAAAACCCTAGACTCCTTGTTTGCCTTGGGTTCTTGCACATGCCAACTATTGCTTCAAGCCTTATATCCTCTTATAAATATAATTTAGGTCTTTTGTCATTCAATAACACTCATCCATTTTAGGGTTAGGTTAGATTCATCAAATCCTCCCTCTTTTCAATTTTGTTCCCTCTAGAAACTTTTTCAACAATCCTCTTTTAATTTTCCTCAAAAATGGTTTATATTTGATTATGTTCCTCCATCTCATCAAGCTTATCTTCCACATGGTTCACACAATCAAAGAAATCAACTTTGTCGGGTCAAATTTAGTGAATCTTTGACTAAACTCTATTTGTTGTCACTCAACAATAACTAACCTCTTATGCTCGACACACACCGTGTTGCTCAACATCCACTAAAATTCACTCAACACATATTGACTTTCACTATCACTTGGCATACACTAGATCTTTAGTTTTTTTGACACTAACTAATTTTCTTCTCAGCTTGAACTAACATTGCTCAGCTTCAACTGATCACTTAGTCAAGCTTAGCAAATAAAATTTGTATTCCTTATTCTTCAAGACTTAGCTAGTGTATCCATTAACTTAATTGTTAAGTAGATAAACAATACAACATATCATCCATGTCTTACTTGGTCTTAGTGCTCCTTTTATACACCAAATAACTCAACCTTTCCTCTAGGTTCTCTTGTTATTACATCTTATCAAATTATCTTCATCAATCAAAAAAAATTATAGGATTTAGACCAAACAATAATTTGGTTCACTAGCAAGTAGCAGGTTTGAAATCATTGAAAATATAATGATTATTCTAGATTCCATACAATAAACAATCTATTTTCAACAATCTCCCTCTTTGACATTGATGAAATATCAATACCAACAACAAAAACAAAAAGAAAATTAATAAAATGTATTGCAATCTCTCGCTCTATCTGTATGTGTCCTTCCTCTATATAGAGTATTGTATCTTTGTCAATCTCCTTCAGTCTAACTCTCTTATATCTCACTCATAATGTATGTCTCTCTTCTTTGTAGGTATCTCCCTCTTTAGTATATCTTTGATCTCTCCTTTACTGTCTCTCCTCTTACTTTCTAACTTTCATTGTAGGATATCTTTCAGATATGTATCTTTTTTACTATATCTCCCATTTCTTCTCTCTAAGGTATTTCTCCCTATATACCAAGGTATTTCTCCCTCTTTTTTGGGTATTATATTCTCTCCCTCTTTGACAACAATGCCAAAGAATTGTTATCTCAACATGTAGGTGTTTAAAAACTCAAGTTCTCCCTCTATCACCTTTCTTGTGTCTAATTTTTTATTCTAGCTTTGTGATTACTTTAGGAAGCTCCTAAAGTAATATCTAATGCATCAAATTGTAAACTATGATATTCAACTCAGTTGATGCAGGGCACTTCTCTTTCCTCTTAAATAGTTTTTGATAGGGGTATCATGCCTAGTTTACCTCTTAGATACTCATGAGCATCCTTAGGTAAAGCTTTTGTGAATATTTCAGCTATCTATTCTTGTTTATTCACATATTCCATCTTCACTTCTTTGTGTTGAACCAACTCTCTCAAGTAATGATGCTTGATTGCAATGTGCTTTGTCTTCATATGCATCACAAGATTCTTATATATGTTTATAGAACTTATGTTATCACAGTAAAGTATCACAAGTCCAGTAATTTTCTCACTCATTCATTTGAGTAGATGTTTGATCCATATGATATTTTTAAAATTCAGTATAGCAGCAACATATTCAGCTTCAGTAGTAGATTGTGATACACAATTTTGTTTCTTACTTGTCCATGAAACTAGTCTCTTTCCCAAGAAAAATGCTCCACCACTTGTACTTTTTCTATCATCAACATTTCCAACCCAATCAACATTTATATAGGCTCTTAATTCAAATTTATCATTTTTCTTGTAGTATAGAAAAAAATCATCTATTCCTTTCAAATATTTCATAATCTTTTTGACTGCCATGAAATGATTCTCCTTAGGATTTATAGAAAATCTTGCAACAATACCAACAACTAATGTGATGTCAGGTCTAATATGAACTACATATTGGAAATTTCCACTCATAGACCTATACAAAGTTTGGTTCACTTTAGAAGAATCATCTTCCTTTGATAGCTTATGTCCTAGGATCATAGGTGTGCTAACTAGTTTTGAATCCTCCATACCAAAAGTTTTCAATATTTCTTTCACATCCTTGGACTGAGTGATGTAAATACCATACTTCATTTTATACACTTGCAAGAAAGAATTTAATCTCTCCAAACATGGACATCCCAAATTATTTCAGCATACCATTAGCAAATTTCTTACACAATATATTTTGTCCTCCATATGTGATATCATCAACAAAAATTTCAGCTAGTAAAATACTTTTACCACCTTCATTCTTCAAGTACAGGTCAATTCTCTAAAAATTAATCATCACAAGATGATTATGACATCTCTCACACCATGCTCTAGGATCTTGCTTCAAACCATATACATCATTTTGTAGTCTACAGACCATTTTCTTGTTGGTTGCATCAAAAAATCCTCCAGGTTGTTTAGTGTAAACTTCTTCTTCTAATATGTCATTCAGAAATGTAGATTTCTCATCCATCTAATAAACTTTGAAACCTTTGTATGCAGAGTAAGCAAGTAGAGTTATTAGTCC